>OZ024828.1:31064944-31174723 GCA_964016985.1 Anodontia alba
AAAAATTATAATATTTTGTCATATTTCTTGCTCAAAACATAGATTGTGGGTACCCACTAGAACCGCCTCGCCGAGTACCCACAATCTATGTTTTGAGCAGAAATAAGAAAATAAGAAAATTAATGTGTACCCCTGTAAACCCTAGTTTTACAATATAAACGTGGGGTTTAAGGGGGTCAAAATTATATAGATATGTTTTCGTGATGATAAAAAGAAAAACATTAGTAATGAAACACGATTATAGAAATTTGACAAATCATACCACAATGTATGTACCGCCTTGGAACGATTAGTAATATATTACTAGATGTCTTACGCTAGCTTTACGAGATCCCAAACCTCGCTTTTAGCTTCTATAATGGTAATAAAAATATATATTTGTTCGGCCCGCGTGGAGGTCGTTTTACTCATCTATGAATCATTATGAGCAACAAATAAATCACAGATAAAGTCTTTAAAGAGGAAAAAGGAAGGTGGTTGAAGAATGTACTAAGATATAAAATCTAGACAAAATATGAATTTCAATGCATTTTCTCATTTATCAAAATCCGACAAAATAAATGAGTTATCAGGGTTGGAGGTTATCCGCCGCAAAACTACTTTTATGAGCACAGCTCGTATATATATATATATATATATATTGTTACGAGCCAGGCGTAACGAGAAAGAAATGAAAGTGAAACCAGCAACAAGCTTTAAATTATTAACAATATTTATTCCACAAAAAATAAAACAAGATTCAAAACAAAAGAATGTAAGTAAACAGTACCTTTCAAGTTTATGTCACTAAGTCCCTCTGAAATAATCCAGGAGAATTTATAAAACAAATCCTTTGAATATCAGTTTCTGATCCCACAATTTAAAGTTCCTGAATTCAGAATTTAAGTCCAGAATGAATAAAATAATAAGTAATCCAGTATAGAATAATTTCCAGTGAAAGTATACAAAGATGCCTAGATGAAAATCTTCTCTCCTTATATAATATCAGAGAACGTTCTAGAAAAAGAATTTACTACAAGCATCTCTTATTTTCTAGGTTCCTTCAGGAAACTTCTAAATCTTCTATGACATGCCAAAAATAACTCAGTCCAGAATCAAGGCTGTAAACATCATGTTATTGTAAACATGTTGAACATTCCAGAAAGTTATTTTTGGAAACATAGTAAATAAAGCTATTTATGGAAACATAGTAAACATGTTGTTTAAAACAATTGAACACCCTGTTATATAACACTTCCCCTCTTCAGGGAAAAGAAAGATTTATGTAATAAAGCTTTCTTTTGCCATAAAATTATCATAAAATAAAATACTGATAAAGGCAATTATTATCTTATATATAGCAAGTTACAGGAAACCACAGATCAAGACATCATGCTCTGGACAAGGCATCAGGAATAATATTATCTTTTCCCCTGATATGCCTGATGTCAAGATTGTATTCCTGTAACAACAGGCTCCATCTGAGCAACCTCTGATTCTTGTTTTTCATCTTATGGATGAAAGTCAGTGGATTGTGATCACTGAAAACAACAATAGGTGAAGACGAAGAAGTCAGATAAACTTCAAAATGTTGAAGAGCAAGAATGAGAGACAAACATTCTTTCTCTACTGTAGAATAATTCTTTTGATGTTTGTTAAACTTTTTGGAAAAGTAACAAACTGGATGATCCACACCATTGTCATCCTCTTGCAGTAATACACCACCTGCACCATCACTCGCATCTACTGCTAACTTGAATTCTTTATTACAATTCGGTGCCAAGAGAACCGGCTCACTTCTCAGTATGGCTTTCAGTTTATCAAAGGCATTCTGACAATCACTGGTCCACTTAAACCTCATTCTTTTACTAAGTAAATTAGTCAGTGGCTCAGCAATGACAGAAAAATTATTACAGAATTTTCTGTAATAACCGGCCATCCCAAGAAACCTCATCAGTTGTCTTTTGCATGTGGGCACCGGAAAATTTGAAATAGCTTCAACTTTAGCCTCTATAGGTTTAACCTGACCATGACCCACAACATGTCCTAGAAATGTTAAAGTTGCATGACAGAATTCACTTTTAGCAAGGTTTATTGTCAATTTTGCTTCACTTAGTTTATCAAAGAATGCTTTGATAGTTCCAAGATGGTGATTCCATTCATCACTGTATATGATGGCATCGTCGATGTAAGCATCGCAATGCTCGATTCCAGCTATTATGGTGTTGATTAAGCGTTGAAATGTTGCTGGAGAGTTTTTCATTCCGAAAGGCATTACTTTATAGTGATATAATCCATCAGGAGTAACAAATGCTGAGACCTCTTTGGCTCTTTCTGTGAGAGGAATTTGCCAAAATCCTTTCAGAAGATCAAATTTAGTTATATATTTTGAATTTCCAACTTTGTCAATACAGTCATCCATTCCTGGTATGGGAAAAGTGTCTGTTTTACTCAAATTATTGACCTTCCTGTAATCGGTGCACATCCGATATGTTCCATCAGGTTTTGGCACAAGAATGCAAGGTGAACTCCATTCACTTTGACTTGGTTCAATAAAATCATTGTCCAGCAAATACTGAATTTCCTCCTTAAGATATTTTTGTTTTGTTGGGTTCATTCTATATGGATGTTGTTTGACAGGTTGTGAGTCCTCAACATTCACATCATGATAAATTTTGTCAGTCCTTGTAGGAATGTCCGGAAATAAGTGTTCATATTGATAAATTAACTTTTTCAGTTCTTTTCTTTGGACTGGATCTAGGTGTGAAAGTTTCTGGTCGAGATCCTTTAGAATGTCAGAATTCTGAAGTTTTGATAAAGCAGGATCAGATTTGGTGAATTTCATGTCTTCAGAGTTCATTTCACTTTGTTCCTGAGGGACTGAACTAACAACACTAATTGGTGTAACAGAAGAGCTATCCCTATCTATGTATTGTTTAAGCATGTTAAGATGACATAACTGTTTTTGTTTGCGTCTCCCAGGAGTGTTAACAATGTAATTTACATCACTAATCTGTTTATCTACATTGTAAGGGCCGTAATACCTGGCTTGCAATGGTTTGCCAGGAATAGGCAAAAGAGCAAGTACCCTGTCTCCAGGCATGAATTTTCTTTCTTTTGCATTTTCATCATACCAACGTTTCATTTTCCTTTGTGCTGACTTAAGATTGGTCCGAGCAGCCTCACAAGCTCTAGACAGTCTGTCTTTAAAATCTGATACATATTGAAGTAAGTTCAGAGAACTGTCATCATTTGAGAGAAATTTCTCTTTCAAAAGTTTCAAAGGTCCACGCACAGTGTGGCCAAATACCAGCTCAAATGGGCTGAAACCAAGAGATTCCTGAACAGATTCTCTAACAGCGAACAACAACAAATGGATGCCCTCATCCCAATCTTTTTCAGTATCAAAGCAGTATGATCTGATCATATTTTTCAGTGTCTGATGAAATCTTTCAAGGGCACCTTGACTTTCAGGATGATAAGGTGACGATTTATATTGAGTAATGCCCAACTCATGCATGACCTGCTGAAAAATTCCAGACATGAAATTTGAGCCCTGATCCGACTGAACAGACTTTGGAAGGCCTACAAATGTGAAAAACTTTACCAAAGCCTTAACAATATTCTTTGTTTTGATATTCCGAAGTGGAATGGCTTCTGGGAAACGTGTAGAAGCACACATTATAGTGAGAAGATACTCATGGCCTGACTTGGTTTTAGGCAAGGGACCAACACAGTCAATAATTATTCTGCTAAAAGGTTCATCAAAAGCAGGTATGGGCTGTAAATGAGCTTTTGGTATTGTCTGGTTGGGTTTTCCTACCATCTGACAAGTATGGCAAGATTTACAAAATTGAGAAACGTCAGATTTTAACCCTGGCCAGTAAAAATGGTTAAGAATTTTGTGATAGGTCTTGTTTACACCTAAATGACCTGACATGGGAGTCTCATGGGCCAAGTTCAAAATTTCAGGGCGATAAACCCTTGGAACCACTATTTGGTGGTTAACAGTCCACTCGTCTTCTGCTGAGACATCAGGAGGACGCCATTTTCTCATTAAAATGTCATTTTTGACATAAAAACAGACTGGGACTTGATCTGTTTCTTTCTCATCTAAAGCCCTTTCAAGTAAAGGCAAAATTTCAGGATCATTATGCTGTTCCTTACAAAGTTGTGACCTTGACACCAAGTCATGACCTTGACCTTGGTCATTTAATATTGCAGAGTAATGACTGGACTCTGACTTGTTATGTAACTCCGTCTGTTTGTCAGACAGGCTGGATGAAAGAGAATTTGTAATCTCATGTTTAAAAGACTGACCCAAAAAGGTATCAGTTAAATCAATGTCCCCATCATTCTGTTTTGCTTTCTTTGCCATGGCCCTTGTAACGGCACAAGATGGGTAAAGATCAGGGATTTCCTGCTCAATAGGATCAGATGGCTGATCAATACAAGGTATAGTAGTCAAAAGTGGGTTTACCACAACCTTATCTCCTGCTAAGTCATTGCCTAACAGTAAGTGAACACCTTTAAAAGGTAAAAAAGGTCGAACACCAACAGCCACTAAACCAGTTACCAAGTCTGAGGATAAATAAATGTTATGAAGAGGAACATTAACAAATCCACACTCTACACCCTGAATAAGGACACTTGTCCCAGAAGAAGTCTTCTCAGAAAAAGGCAGAGTATCTGCTAAAATAAGGGATTGAGAAGCTCCAGTATCTCGTAAGATTTTAATTGGGGTAGACTGGGCATAGTCACTGTTTAGTGACACAAAACCATCTGATAAGAATGGTTCATAAATCTTCATAACAGAATCAGTCTCAGGCCTTTCGGTCTGGATAGGATCTTCCTCCTTAACACATGACTGTGGTTTTAACCGTAAAGAGGTAAGGCCAGTAGGTTTAAGCCCCTCTTGTTTTTCTTTCTTTCTTTTCAAATGTAAACATTCAGATATAATATGACCTGTCCTTTTGCAATAATTGCAAATTGGTTGAGATAAGGGATTTTGATCTTTATTTTCACCAGAAGGTTTGGGTTTGGGAGTAATTGTTTGGCTATGACTGCCAGGTGGATTACTAAGACTATGTTTGGATCCTGAATGTGGGAAAAATGGTCTTCTAGAAGGATTTGACTTATTAATAAAGGAAACTTTATGTGTTAAAGCATAATCATCTGCAAGTCGAGCTGAAGCTTCCAAAGTTTCAACCTGTTTCTCATCTAAAAAGGACTTAATGTCTGAATTTATGCACCTTTTGAACTCCTCTACAAGCATGAGCTGCCTAAGTTTTTCATGATCGGAGCCAATTTTCTTTGAAGAGCACCACCTATCAAATAGCTGTTCTTTAGTTCTGGCAAATTCTACATGGGTCTGCTCATTTTCTTTCTTACAGTTCCTAAATTTTTGCCTGTAAGCCTCAGGGACCAACTCATAAGCCTTAAGAATTAATTCCTTTACAGTATCATAACTGGAGCTCTGCTGGACAGTCAGCTGAGTATAAATTTCTCGAGCCTTCCCAATTATAACACTTTGCAAAAGCAAGGTCCAATGCTCCTTTGGCCATTTTAAATTTTCTGCTACTTTTTCAAAATGAAGAAAATATTTGTCAACCTCTTTTTCTTGAAAAGGGGGAACTAATCTGATGTGTTTAGTGACATCAAAATAAGCACCAGAGTCTAAAGGTTGCCGTTTTACCGTCATATTTTGCATTTCTAATTCTTTCATTCTTAAGTTATATTGTCTCTCTCTTTCCTTTTCTTCCATTTCTATTTTAAGTTTTTCTTGTTCTACTCTTAATTTTTCAAACTCGATTTGCTTCTGAATCTCAAGCTCTCGCATTTGCAACCCTGTCTGTGTAACGAGAACAAGAGACAAAGCAGAAGAATCAAGTATTTCCTTATCTACCATAAATTGTACCAGAATATTTTTTATTTCCTGTTTTAGCATGGACTTGTTGACGGTAGTCAATTCATAGTGAGCAGCAATGTCCAACAAATCTGACTTTTTGGCCAAATTTAACAACTCCTGCGAAGGCGCAGTGATAAAAGCTTGAAGGTCAAATGACATGATTGCTTTTTGCTGGTTTTATCAAGAAAATTTATCAATCAGAGTTTATTTATTGATATTTTTCAAAAGTCAATACTTGCTTTTTTATTATTTACTTATATTTTTTGAAAGTCAATACTTGTTTTTTTTATAAAATAAAGATTTTTATAATTACTGAATTTTTTTAAAAGTCAGTACTTGTTTTATAGCAAACAAATATTTCTTTTTTTTTAAAAAATCAATATTTGTTTTCTTTAAAAAGCTCAAACTTGTTTTAGCTCAAGAAAATGTTCGATCCCGGACGAGCCCCCAATTTCTGTTACGAGCCAGGCGTAACGAGAAAGAAATGAAAGTGAAACCAGCAACAAGCTTTAAATTATTAACAATATTTATTCCACAAAAAATAAAACAAGATTCAAAACAAAAGAATGTAAGTAAACAGTACCTTTCAAGTTTATGTCACTAAGTCCCTCTGAAATAATCCAGGAGAATTTATAAAACAAATCCTTTGAATATCAGTTTCTGATCCCACAATTTAAAGTTCCTGAATTCAGAATTTAAGTCCAGAATGAATAAAATAATAAGTAATCCAGTATAGAATAATTTCCAGTGAAAGTATACAAAGATGCCCAGATGAAAATCTTCTCTCCTTATATAATATCAGAGAACGTTCTAGAAAAAGAATTTACTACAAGCATCTCTTATTTTCTAGGTTCCTTCAGGAAACTTCTAAATCTTCTATGACATGCCAAAAATAACTCAGTCCAGAATCAAGGCTGTAAACATCATGTTATTGTAAACATGTTGAACATTCCAGAAAGTTATTTTTGGAAACATAGTAAATAAAGCTATTTATGGAAACATAGTAAACATGTTGTTTAAAACAATTGAACACCCTGTTATATAACAATATATATATATTAAGTTTTTATTTTATTTGTTTATTTATCTTATTGTCAGTTTGTATATTTATTATCTGATTTATTTAAAGTTACCTTAACTAGATTGAGACTGTATTGATTTGTAATTGTTAAACAGTTATATAACTGCTTGATTCTTAAAGTGTAATGGATTTTCTCCTTTTTTGTAAAACGTGATTATTATTTATCCTAAAATGGCATTTCTGTAGCAAATAAAAATTATTTTGTTTTAAAAATATTCCAGTTTTGTGCATTTTTTGACAAAACAATCCTTTTTATTTTCACTCCAAAAGACCCATTTTTAATAGATGAACTGCTTTGAAAGTTTTTATACTTTAGCAAATATCAGGTTAAATGGATTTGCTGATTTAAGTTGTTTAAATATCATTATTATTTTTTCTGAAATTTATTTCCCTTTTGTTGATTTTGGATTAGATTTTCGACATTTTTTTCCAAATTCTCGTTTTTGGCTGCAATTAGTTTTGAAGACTTTTTTTCAAGGTACCTTACTGATTTTGAAACTGTTAATAACTTCTGTGAAAAAATTAGTGTTTACCTCTAAGCCTATTTTTCCATAGTATAATTCAACCAAAGTGTCCTTTGAGCAATGCCGCAAAATGACCATTACCTTTAGTATCCATAGATGTTGAAGTTGACTGCATTTGCATATCGCAGATTATAATAGAAACAAAGAAATGCCCTTTTTCAGTTTTCCCAATAATAAGTCTAGGGGATCAAATTTGACCTTGCAGTAAAATAGGTTATGGTCAACCCAGGGTCATCATTCAAACACAGAATTATAGTACTAGTCTCAGATGCTACATACCAAGTTTCAAGGCAATCGGCCTAGTGGTTCTTGAAAAGAAGAGTTTTCTTTAAAGTTTTTACTCTATATGGGTATGGCCGCCATTTCGCACTCATGCACTTGTGTTTATGTAATATGTACGCCCATGTTCCCAATTATAAACAGTGATAATAGTGGTATACTGGGTTCTACATTATTACATCAGACGTTTGAAGTTTTTAAATCGGCTTTTCAGTTGTTGTTTTTTTTTCAGTAATTGGATCAGCAAACCTATCTAAATGTCTGTAATTAATCAAACCTTCCCCATTTCAGAATATTTCACGCAGAAGACGCCATGGCTTATATATAATCGAACCTTAATGGCTCGAACCATGGAGTTTTTTCTAGATATGGGTAGTTCCAGCCACTTAGTCATAGCGCCAGCTAAGAGACAAACGGGAATAATATTTGGCTGTCGTTTCGATTTTCTATATAATAATGGTGTGTTGATTGTACTCGATTCTAATGGTTACACACAACATAAATTTCATGATAAAATGGGGACAAATTCCTAAAATATCCCTAAATATTAGTTTTCTTGAGCTGTGAAGAAATTCCTAGGGATTCAAAAACCAGTTCGAATTAGCCTCGGTAAGCGAGTCATCGGTATTTGAGCAATGGAGGGTTTACGGTTACACAGTAGTTCTAGTTTGTTTGTTTGTGTTGAGGTTTTACGGCCCAATCAACCCAATGGGGTCATGTCGAGCGCGGTAGTAGTTCTAGTTAGGAAGGTATCAATATTAATATTTGTCTTATGTCTTCACAAAAAAACAACAACAACAACAACAACAACAAAAACAACAACAAAAAACATATGACGTGGGTACGGCATATTGTGTTGTGATGAAATGAACCCAAAATGTCTATTTACTTTTGTTAAGAACATTGTCGTATCTAGAGCTATGGCTTTGAAATACATCTTTTACATAGGTGTTATTTAATAATAATAATAATAATAATAATAATAATAATAATAATATATATAATATATATATATGCCATCCCAAAAAAGGACTTAGAGAAAACAGTATTCTTAAACTGCTAAAAAATAATTCTTATAAAATGAAACTTATATCAGCATACAATTAAGATTACCCAAAATCCTGTACGTAAATCTTTAAAATAAAGGACACCTAAAGAAAGCAAGTTTAAGCTTTTGAAATTTCGAATTTGAAATTCTTCAAAGTGTTCAATATGCTGTCAAAACTCTGTATTTCTCGGCGGCGAATGTTGTTGTTTATTTAAACGATATTTTAACTCCAATAGGCCAACAACACAAATACATAGATCCAGGATATATGAGGATCTGAACGGAAGCCTATGGCTTATAGAGTTTATTTCCCCGTAATATCATAACTCACAACAATAAAGTTTTCACACTGTAACAACATGTATAACGAGTTAACCCTTGTCCCTCTGAACCCAGACATACCCTGCCTTTGTAAACATTGTAGATCCAGACAGTTGATTTCTGAAGAAGCCACTTGATCTGGATCCGCATTGCTTGTCATTAAGTATGTGAACCCATACCAACAACCCGGACCAAGCTATCCGACGGGCTGAAAATTGGAAATGAGTGTGGCATCTTAGTTTATTCAGCATGGCAAGAGTTAATATCCTTTAAAAATATATGAGATATATTCCTGAATAAAAGAATAAAAAGACAATGAAACATAAATAGAAAAGGTGATAAATATGTATATGAGATCATGAGATCAGTGGATGTTCTTGTTATTATTTGAGATACGGATTCCCACAAATCTTTTGGCTCGAGATTATAGTCACCGCAAGATCATTTGCATCTAAATCAATATTATGAGAAGTGAAAAAAACATATAACGCGAACATTAGAAGACGGGTTCCTTCACGTGACAGATGGCATTTGCTTGTGGTAGTTTGCTGCTATGAACATGAACCATTTATGTGTAGCTACCCTTAAAAGACACATTGGAAAACAGTGTAGACCCAGATCAGACGCCGCAGAACGCGGTGTCTGATCAGGGTCTACACTGTTTGCATTAAGTACAAAAATTTCATGAAAGCATGGTAATAATAATTGTTAACATGGCACCCCTTCTATTGGAAAAGGTCCGGTCAAATGAGATCAGGTACAGCTAGAAGAGTCCACTCGGTAGAAATGGGTTGACGAGTTTCGGGGAAGCAAATGCGTTAAAATGTCAATGATACACAATGATAAACATTAACGGAAAATTAAAATAATGGTGGATCGGTAGCAAGGTAGGTTATTTTATCTATTATTATTATCATTTTTATTATTATTATTTTATTATTATAATTATTATTATTATTATTATTATTTGAATATTTATTGTAAGATGCCAGCTTTTAACAACAATAATGAATAAATAAAGAAATATTAATAATAATAATTATAATAATAATAATAATAATGATAATTATTATTAGTAGTAGTAGCAGTAGTAGTAGTATCATTATTGTTATCATTATTAGCAGTACTAGTAGTAGCAGTAGTAGTGTGGGGTATACTGTTGTCACGTTGTCCGTCCGTATGTTTGGTCCTAGCTGGGGTATCAAATAAGCACTGCTTATCGATACGTCTTTTTCTTCTTCTTCTTCTTTTTATTATTATCATTATTATTTGAATGTTCACCGCAAGAGGCCAGCTAATTGCTTCAAAACTTCTGACAGAAACAACCAGAATGCGCAGTCCATGGAGCGCCATCGCAAATCCCCACGCTCGTTGCTAATGTTGCTAATAGCATAACGGACAAATGGACTTACTCCCCCACAACCTTACCATGAGGGGAGGTCATGTAGCAAGTTTGGTTTAATCCCACCACGTGGTTTAGGAGGAGATAGCGTGACGGACAGATGGACAGACGTCAAACGGACAAACGGAAAAATAATGTTGCTCTCGCACACACTTACCATGAGATGAAGTGATGTAGCAAGTTTGGTCGAATTCCGCCCAGTGGTTTAGAAGGAGATAGCGTGACGGACAGATGGACGGACGACGGACGCACGAAAACAATGTTGCTTTTGCACCCCACTATCATGAGGAAAAGTGATGTAGCAAGTTTGGTTGCATTCCGCCCAGTGGTTTAGGAGGAGATCTCGTGACAGAGAGATGGACGGACGACGGACGCACGGACGGACGGACACACGGAAAAGTAATGTTGCTCTCGCACACCCTAACCATGAGAGGAGTGATGTAGCAAGTTTGCTTGAATTCCGCCCAGTGGTTTAGGAGGAGATAGTGTGACAGACAAATGGGAGGACGAACGCACGGACGGGAGGACGCACAGAAAAATAATGCTGCTCTTGCACACTCTTACCATGAGGGAAAGTGATGTACCAAGTTTGGTAGAATTCCGCCTAGTGGTGTAGGAGAAAATTGCGTGACAGACGGACGGATGGAAGGACGGATGGAGTCATCGCTTTCAGAAAAAAAAAAAAAAAAAAAAAAAGCGTGGGGATAAAAATGTGGTGACAAATGTACCCATACTCAAGGAATAAAGCTCTCCCAAGGTATCGGATAAGTGAAGTCATTAGATAAGTCACGAAATAGGTCGCGTCATGTGAAACGTGTTTTTGGGCATTTGCGAACAGCGAAGGCCTAGATCAGCCTCCGCATCCGCGCAGTCTGATCAGGACCTTCACTGTCCGCGAACAAAATTATTGGACACTCCATAATATATGAATGGATAGGAAAGGTTTGGATGATCCCTTGCGCATGCGCATTTTGCGCATGGTCAAAGGCGCGTTCTCGCTTGACGCGGCCCAAACAGCAATACAAAACAATACTAATTCGAAGCCAGATTTAAACAAAAGAAGAATTAAAACAATTAGCGCATTTTACGATTAAAACCAAAACTGTATGCGGTAAGCGGAGGGCGGAGTTTGAGCTGGGAATGGACAGACACTTAAACTTGTTTCTGCAGGAACCAATTGTCGCCCTTACATCGCCCTTTATTTTATAAGCCTACCGGAAATTGTGAACTTGTCAACTGCAAGCGGATGTAACAGTGCAGATAATGTATCAGTGTGAGCATGTGAGAAGATATTTTGTAGCATTACCGATGCTTTCAAATACATATATAACTTTTATTTTATTTTCTTTTTTTTTTAATACGTTTCTTTACCTGATACTACTTTTACAATGGTATTGAAGGAAGCAACCAACGGGGCGACATTTTAAATAATCGACACTCACATTTCCTGGTAGTTATTAACAGCCGTGCATTAACCGGCGAAAAGCCGTGTATTAACAAGGCAATTGAAGCGCTGTTAATGCACAGCTACGTAACTTTCAATATGAGCGTACCGGGACCATAGATTTGCTGCCGTTATATGAGTACTGCCCGGCCCTAGAACGAGCATAGTCCGTGGAAATTGCGTTCGCGAGACATCGGTGAAAAGGCGAAACAAAATAGTGCAAGAAATAACGCGAAATGTAGCAAATGTTTTCATTTTTATGCAATAATAGCGATCGATCATGGTTTTTCAATGAATTAACATTCGCCAGGTCCCTAGGGAGGTATTGAAAACTGCGGCCTCCGGTCTCGATTTTCAACACCTCCCTCGGGACCTGGCGAATGTTAATGCATGAAAAAACATGTTTGATCCCTATAATATTGCCAAATATTTTAGATTTCTCGGGCTTTACTAAAACCCTTAATATGACAGAAATGTACTTTACAGGGTTGCATACGCATCCTGGCACTAGCTCATTACGAAAACACGCCTTTCAAATATGTTGAAAATTTCACCACCCAAAACTGAAAGTTTTCTGATAAAAATTCTGATATTTTTCATATTTCAGCTCAAAAAATCGATTGTGGGTACTCGTTAGAACCGCCTTGGCAAGGCGGTACTAACGAATACCCACAATCTATGTTTCTGAGCAGAAACAAGAAAAATAATGTATACCCTGTAAACCCATGTTTTACCATATAAAAGTGGGGTTTAATGGGGTCAAAATTATATAGGCATGTTTTTGTGATGTTAAGTGCAACCCGATTCTCTACGGTGCCAGAATTGGCTCACAAGAAAAATAAAAATAAAAACTACATTGCGCTGAAGTACGGGAGACTATTTACGGCCGATCAGACGGCGCTTAACACTACATCACTGGTCAAATGAATATATACATATATACATATATATACAGTGGTCTTAGAAATGACGAACACATCAATACATAAAAGATCGAAACTCGGATTCGCGCTTTTTTTTATTGATACTCTTTGTATCTCAGCAATGTACTTTGCAGGACTGTATATGTCCTCGCCCCGCGCCGCCCGCCCTGCCCCACCCCCCCTCCCTTCGGACCCAAACACCAGCTTAAGCGGAACCAATTATCCAAGATACCAGACTGGGCTCTATAGTCCCAATAATAATAAAAATAATAATAATAATAATAATAATAAAAATAATTAAAACAAGAGGGCCATGATGGCCCTGTAACGATCATGGCCCTGTAACGCTCACCTGAGCTTAAAGAACCTGACCAAGAAATGATCGAATCAAACATTCTGTCCAAAATTCATGATGATTTTATTAACAAGTCAGACAATGTAGCATGGCTTATGGACCGTAAAATATAGGTCAATGTCTAATATGGATGACTGCACTCAAAGGTCATGCTAATATGTATGCAAAGTATCACTTGTTGTAGGAGCAATACTTATTTAGAAACTGACCTAAACACAAACACTAAACAAAGTCAGTGGACCGTGAAATAGAAGTCGTTGTCAAACATGGATGACAGCTTTCAAGAGGCCATGCTTAGATGTATGCAAGTGCCAAGTATCACTGCTGTAGGAACAAAAATTACTTAAGAAAGTCACTGGACCATGAAATACAGTTCATAAATGATCCAATTCCAAACTTCCTCTAGAAATCATCAAGACAAACTTTTTGAGCAAGATTCATGATGATTACTTAAAAAAATGTGACCTCTAGAGTGTTACCAAAGTTCTGTTTTGATTTGGCCCAGTGACCTAGTTTTTGAGCACAAGTTACCCAGTTTAAAACTTGACCTAGAAATCATCAAGATAAACATTTTGAGCAATATTCATGACGATTACTTACAAAATATGACCCCTAGAGTGTTAAAAAGGTTTTCCTTTGATTGGTCTGGTGACTTAGTTTTGACCCCAAATAACCCAGTTTCAAACTTGACCTAGAAATTATCAAGGCAAACATTATAAGCAAGATTCATAATGATTACCTTAACAATATGACCTGTAGAATGTGACCCCTAGAGTGGTAACAAGGGTTTTCTTTGATTTGACCGGGTGACCTAGTTTTTGACCACAAGTGACTCAGTTTCAAATTGGACCTAGATTTCATAGAGGCAGACATTCTGAGCGTTTCATTAAGATAATGTCAAAGTTGTGACCTCAAGAGTGTTAACAAACTAATTGTTGACGACGGACGATGGACGATGGACGACGGACGACGAACGGAGGGTGATCACAATAGCTCACCCTGAGTATTCGCTCAGGTGAGCTAAAAATAGAAAACACTTAACGATGATGACCTATACCGAGGCTTTTTACACGTAACAACCGCTGCAGTGAAAAAAGCAATCTATATAGGTTTTCATTGTAAACCGAGAACACGGAAAAACGAAAATCGGAGTCTTCGGTTCTTTTGAAACTCTTCATATGCAGACAATACAATTCGCGGCGCTACATTCGTCTCATAGCCTCGACTTAAGAAAAAACTCAATTTTCTAAGACACTAAAATTGTTTCAGTGATCAGAAGGAAAGAAAAAGATGAAAACTGCACAGTGGCGAAATACGGGACTTTACTCGGACATCACACAATACTTGGCACCAGCTGCAGTTAAGTCAAAAAAATCCATAAACTTTGCTCTTTGAAAAAGGCAAACGGACAAAAGGACGAAAATCAAAAAAAAAACAAAAAAAAAAAAAAAAAAAAAAACAGCACGCAAAATGTCACACATAATAAACAGAGGTCAACACATCAAAGCCTTAACCCGTTTTGCCTACTTGACTATTCTATCTTTTCTTTTTCGACAGGTCTATTACCCTTTTAAGTGGTATCAAGTGGTTTTAATTTCTCTCTTTTATCATGTAAAATTCCTGTATTTCATGCAAACAATGTATACCCTGATGAGACGCCGCGTTCTGTGGCATCTGATCAGGATCTACACTGTTTATCAACGTCCCTTTATTGAATGCTAGGCATAAATGGGTTATGGGGAATGGTCACACCTGAAGGTCTGTCGCCATTTATTAAAACAAAACAAGAAGACTTTCCAAACTGGTGGCTACTCGGAGTACTCCTCAATCTGGTTCCAGAAAGAGCAAAACTATCTCTTTATAGTATAAGTCCTGCTGAGAACGGTTGCAATTCTCTCCAAGACAGTGCTTAGGATTCGTGTCTATTCACCTCAAATCCAAAATCATTAATTTACAAGAAAATATTGATGCAAAGCATCAATACGCCGGAAAACCAATCTGTCATGCATTACTTAGCTCCCTATAGATCGTAGTATAGTGAAAAAAAATGTTATAATTTATGAAAGGTTGTAATTATAAAATTATCGCAATAATCAACAAAAAAAAAAAAAACAAAAAAAAAAAAAAAACATTATAGACGTTATCAGAGCTATGTAAAAACAATCAACTATGATCGTCTGTTTTCTAGCTCGCATACATAATTACATGTCGCCGTCCATAGCCTAGGCCGAACATACTATATCCGAAATCATCTATGTAGCAGTGTTTCGTTCTTTTCTCCACTCATAACGTTTTCTTTCGGCCCAAATCTTTCCACGCTTGAATATCAAATTATATAAACTGTATTATTAAACCAGTTTATAATCTGTTCGATTTGAGAATGCATATTTCCAATCGTAAACAAAGAAAACATATATTTTGTTTCTTCTTCGTAGCACGACGAAAAAATCGAAATGAAAAAATTCAAACGTGTACGAATATTGACAACAACAGGCTCATTTCAGGTCGAATGGTCAAATTGGGACTTCTACGGGAAAACTGCTCATTTCTCTTTTAAAAGTGCAAAACCCACATTGCTACATTCATTCTACACAGTACTTCCCATTTTTTTTACTTCACTATGTTACCAATAGCACAGTTCTCTGCTGCAAAAGTGTGACTTTGAATAATAAAAAAAAAGTCGGGTATGTGTGTGTGTGTGTGTGTGGGGGGGGGGGGTGGGGGGGGGGGGTGGGGGGTGTGAATAGTTATATATAACCCCAATACGAACTGCATAAAACTGGAAGAAAATCGATGTTCTCCAAATGCATACACATTTTACAAAAACAACGTCCAGCCCGGCGTAAATAAGCATTTGGCAAATTCGATGGTGTTAAATGAACAGATGTGGAAGCTTATAACAGAGCTGAGCTAAGATGCTTACTCTGTGTGTGTGTGTGTGTGTGTGTGTGTGTGTGTGTGTGTGTGTGTGTTAGAGATACATTATATCAGGCAACTGAAATGTTGCTTATGGGACAGTGACAGCTAACATACCTGAACTAAGTCTAGAAATGTCCATCTTGTTGGGAAAGGGGTTGGCGCGGAGAAGTGGGGGGTAAATGATCCGAAACACGAAAAAAACTTGCCGCCCAACGAAGACTCAGTTAAGCATGTACAGTTTGCTCAGAGTCTTCGTTGTACGCATGAATAAACATTTGCATCCTTGGTTATCTAAAATGCTCTCAGTAAAGATTCTGATCAGACTGTGCAAACGCGCAGGCTGATCATATTCTTCGCTGGCGCACATGTCTGATGGTACGTTTTCTGACGTTGCAGCTCAAATCATAATGTCATCCACAGAACATTGGACCAGCCATGACAAAACGTACAAAAGGGCATGTGCGCCTAGCATCCGCCCGGTCTGATCAGAGTCTTCGCTGTGCGTTCAATTAATAGCTAAGGACCCAAGCTGATCTGAGTTTTCGCTGGGCGCACATGCCATTTTGTAGGTTTTGTCATGCGCTGGTTCATTGTAAGTGTTAACACACACTTTGCTATGTTACAACTCGTGAAAACAGTTCGGTAACCAAGATACTCCATTTCCCAAATATGTCTCCATACTTGGAACAATCTCTTGCATGGTAGACTAATTATAAAATGTAAACTCCCTATACAGATGCAGGAAAAACATTGCTTCTCAAAAACTAAAATTTATGAATGGTAGAACTAAAAACATTGGTTGTCAATATGGAGCAGACAGGCCAAGTAATAGACAGATAAACCAAGAAATAGGCGCCATGAATAGTACTGTGCAAGCGTCGTTAACAAATTAAAAACGAAATAGAAGAAGGCCCATTAAACTGTCAGAATTTTAAAAACTAATCGAGAATTAGTAGCTCCGTGATTATGCTGCTATTGTGTCTAATGATTGCTTTTCAAATTCATGCGCTCAGGCAATGTGAAACAAATATAAATCAACGCAAATAACGTCGTGCAGTAAAGTCATTAGGTAATGTTATTCCCATACGTGACAATAAACACAGTTTGATTCACCTTTGTGTAACAGTCATCCCTGGCACTTCTGAGCCCGGATACGCCCTGCAGTAAAGACGCAGATCAGTTAGTTTCTACAGTCGAACTTCAATGGCTCGAACCTCTTTGGGACCACAAAAATTTGTTCGAGATATGGGTAGTTCGAACCATTGAGGGTTGATCCTGGCGCTAGCTCAGGAAGCAATTGGTGAATAATTAAGGGAAATCTTTTTGATCTTCTGTATAATAATTGTATAATAATTGCATGTTGAGTGTACCCATTTGAATCGCCTCGATGAGGCCATTCTAATGAATACACTCAAAATACAATTTCATTATAAATTGACACAATTTCCCCAAATATGAAAAAGTTCCTAGGGACTCAAAAACGATTTCGAGTTAGCCATGGTAAACGAGCCATCGGTGTTCGAGCTATCGAGGTTCTACTGTATTGATTTTCCACAAACACACACATTTTGCTTACTCATCAGAAGCACATCTTATCTAAAACGACGTCAGTCATGTTAACCAATAATATGGGAATTGAAAACAAAAACAAAAACAAAAAAACAAACAAACAAACAAAAAAAAAAAACAAAAAAAAAAAAAAAACAAAAAAAAAAAAAAAACAAAAAAAAAAAAACAAACAAAAAAAAACAACAGTTCGGTTGGAAAGCAAGTTAACCCCTTTACCCTGAGGTTTTGAAGTTGACTCTTCCATCCACGAATTAGGACACGTCCACTGATGCAAATAGGGGTTTCAGTCTGAAATCATAAGCCAAATGTCGAACATTTAAAGCCTAATGAGACGGTTAGGGCAGACTAATGCAATCACTAAAAGGTTGCTAGAGGTATAACAAGACAAAACAAAACACATACAGTGGCCAGTTTAGAAATCAAATGCACAATTCTGAACATCCCCCTTTATAGTATTGACTCTTAATTACTCATTGTCCATTGTTTTTCACTGTATATTTTGGGAGAACACGTAGGTGTAGATTACAAAGACGTGTTAATGTAATGACATGCTATTAATATAATCCTTAGAGAATCGAAACTAGGGAGAGGCATAAAACATTATGCTCAAACACGACTAATTATTTTCACTAAGCAAAGAACAAGTACTCATTATATACAATTAAAGACAGAATATTATCATTAACAATTCGTCACTTTTCTGCACTGACCCGGTTAAGTATTAACACTATACAAGGTCGCTTTTCAGCGGACGGGCCGAATTGCTATTCATCATCATCTGATTTGCGCTTCAATGTGGCCATTTGGTCCGTTACACTAGAGCAGCGAACCTTCTTCACAACGACAGCATGTGTTCTCTAAGGTCTTGACATTAAAATGAATATGCTGTTGTAAAAATCCTTAATGTGCAGAAACGTGTTGTAAGAAAAGCCTTGTTTTATTCTCATTTCCTTGTTGAATATATGTTTTGGATATCTGTAAGAATCACATCAGTGAGGCAATTTTAACATAGTTCTAGAGTATAAGGTTCTTGAAGTATTAAATACAATGTTCTTGCATAATTTTTGATGAACTTTCACCTTCTGAGAGAAGGTTTCGTTCCAGTCAAATTATCATTATGACGAGTGTCGGGATAACGAGAAATGACTGCAATACAGTTATCTGAAATCATTATTATCATTAACCCTTAAAGCGCCAAGAAAACCTGCATCTGAAAATGTCGTCTGTTTATGTCATCTGCTGAATATTCTTGCAAACTTTTCAAACCTATTTTTGCATACAGGCAAACAGTGTGGACCCATATCAGAGTGCTCCTAAAGGAGCAGTCTGATCTGGGTCCACACTGTTTGCAGAAATGACTTTTAAAGTAACTGGCAGAAGACAAAGCAGACGACAATAGTTGTGATTGGCGCTTTAAGGGTTAATAGTAGGGTAATTGGTAACATGATCTCTCATATCTATAGCCGGCCTTGGTGGCTCATTTGGATGCGCGTCCGAATGGTGATTAGGAGGTTGTGGGTTCGACCCACGACGGGTATGCAACATTCTTTCGCGGAGATTGATCATGAAATATTTTCTACGGCCATTTTCTCCCTTCCGCTGATTCAAGAATGGCAGTTGTCAGTTTCTGGCAAAAGAATGTGCAAAATACTGTTAAACCGCTTAAACATTATGAAAACATCCCTATTCAAACATACTGAAAATTTTACCACCAAAATATGAAAATTTTCAGATGAAAAATTCCTATATTTTATATATTTCTGATCAAAACATAGCTTGTGAGGCTGTGCTTTTTGAATTTGGCCTTGCCAGTGTAACTGCATTAATATTTAATGAAATTGAACGCATATACTCGTACCTATTTATCAGGAATCTACAGCTAAACTGTACTATTCTCAATAAATATTTAACTGTCAATAGACAAGAACAATAAAATAACGTTTGCCAAAATCGTTGTTAATGATTACGGCCATTTGTTATAATAACCAACACAGCCGGAGTAAAACTTCAATAACTCGAACACCGATTACTCGTTTACCGTGGCTAATTCGAACTCACTTTTTAGGCAATTCTTCCGAAAGCTCTAGAAAACAAATGTTTCGGGATATATCAGCATTTTAGTTCCTATCTTATCATGAAAAGGGATGTTGTGTGTACTCATTAAAATCGCCTCATTGAGGTGATTCTAATGAGTACACTCAACATACCATCATTTTATAGAAGATAAAAAAAACAAACAACATACATATTGTATTCCCATTTTTCTCCTAACCTGGCGCTATAATTAACCCTCAGCAGCTCGAACTACCCATATCTAGAACAAAGGGATGTAGGACTAGGGGTGGGGGTGGGGGGCGGAAATGCTGAAAATACAGTCGAACTTCAATGGCTCGAACATCTTTGGGACCATGGAAAGGAGGATGTCCATAAGGCCCTTTTTCTGCCCCGTAACAAAAGTCTTCGATGTATTATGTTACACCGTCCGAAATTTTGAGTGTCCGTCTGTCCGTCCGTCCGTCCGTCAGCGCTTCGTAATTTCGTGTCCGCTCTGTAACTATGATACCGTTTGTGATATTTTCACGAAACTTCACACAAATGTAAAGCACCCTGAGTCGACGTGCAGAACACATGAACCGTAACTCAGGGCTGCCTACTTTTGGAGTTATAGCCCTTTGAACATTGAACATAGCCATTTCCACCATGTACTCATGTCCTCTCTGTAAGTTGAAAACCAATTGAGATATTTTTATGAAATCTCATATAAATGTAAAGCATCATAAGACAACGTGCTGAACACAAGAACCATAACTCTGCTTAACTACCTTTTGAGTTAGAGCCCTTTGAACATCGTAAATAATGAGAATAGCCACTTCTACCATGTACTAGTGTCCGCTCTGTAAGTTTCAGATATTTTGATAAAACTTCACACAAATGTAAATCATTATGAGACAAGGTGCAGAACACAAGCACCGTAACTCTGCTTAACCCACTTTTAGAGTTATAGCCCTTTGAATATTGAAAATAGTGATTTCTGTAGTATATAATGTCCGCTTTGTAACTTAAAAAACTGTTTTAGATATTTTCTTGAATCTTTATGCAAATGTATATCACCATAATATGATGTGCAAAACACAAGAACCATAAATCTGAATAAGCTGCTTTTCGAGTTACCACCTTTTGGACATTGTAAATAGTGATCCCAGTCATATACTTGTGCCCTTTTTATATCTTGAAAATGGTTTCAGAGGTTTTCTTGAAGCCTCGAAAAACTGTAAAGCAATATAAGAGGGCATGTTGAACACAAGAACCATGTCTGGCTAAATTACTTTTTGAGTTATGGGTCTTTGAACATTGAAAATAACATTTTCTGTGATGTAAGCTTTTAGAAATGTTAAACACCATGAGGCGATCTGCAGAAAATGAGAATTGTAAGTTTGGTTTAAGTTTTGTTTGAGTTATGATCCTTTGAACATTGAAATAGTCATGTCAGTCATATATTCATTCCAACTATATTTAGGGAAATACTAATGCACCCTCCCTCCTCCCCACCCCCACCCCCCCCCCCTCACCATGTGACTTCATTTTTTGACAGAATTATGGCACTTGCTTCATATAAGTGCAGTGGCGGGGCATGGTGCTGTCCTTGTAGCGCTTTTATTGCCGATACATTACCTATAGTGTCCCATTTACTAAAACTGTATTGATTTTGCATTGTAAGCCCTAGTTTTGGAGGAACATGGTCATGAAAGTGGGTGGGGTAATTCAGTATGAACCTGAGATACCATATTTTAAACACCGTTTCTCTTTTGAAATTTACCACACCCAGTTAGACATTCTTCTGTTTGTTAGACAAATGACTTAGGTAATATCCTATTTCACTTACCTCCCTTTAAAGAAAAATATCACAAATGCAGTATCTCTTACATGAAAATTTCATTTTGTGTTAATTTTGGATCATGGAATTCAATAAAACCTAGCCTTTCTCTGGAACTGAATGTTGAATTATTTTGAAACTTACCTCAATACAACTTTGGAGCAGTACAAAGAGATAACTAAGTTTTGGCGAACTTGACCTTATTTTCAAGGTCACATGGACATAGGGATTGTCAAAAGAGCGCTTCATTTAAAAATAATTCACCATTCTCTTTCGGAGAAAGACTAGGTTTTATTGAATTCCAAGATGCAAAATTGACAAATATTGAAGATTTTCATAAAAAAAGATGCTGCAGTTGTAATATGTTTCTTTAAAGGGAGGTAAGTGAGGTAGGATATTACCTAAGGCATTTGTCTAACAAACAGAAGAAGGTGTAACTGGGTGTGATATATTTTAAAAGAGAAACAGTGTTTAAAATATAGTACCTCATATTCATACTGAATTACCCCACTTTTATGATCATGCTCCTTCAAAACTAGGCCCTACGCTGCAAAATTAATACTGTTTTAAAATAGTAAATGCGACACTATATCAGCAAAACATAAAGACTTTTGTTACGGGGCAGCAAAATTGTCTCATGAACAGTCCCAACCCCTTTCCATGGTCCCAAAAATGTTCAAGCCATTGAGGTTCGACTATATATTCAGCATTTCCTGTACAGATGCGATTGGCGACAGATTGAGCATCCGGACTGAATGAAAAATTATGTTCTAACGTGACGCATTACAAATCTATCCATCCGCATCCCAACCATACAATACAAATAGGCACACAGGGATATGGTAGGGGTATACATTGTTAAGCGAGTTTTCAGAATTTTTCAGTTTTTGAATGTGATTTCAGTGTAGTTTCGTTATTTCGAACAACTCCTAATAGTGCACAAGTATGTCTAATGTACGTACTAGTCATTTGTCTTGATTTTCTACATACTATAAGGCCACAATATCCTTGACGTCATAGCTTCTAATGAGAAGGATGTAAAGATAAATCTTATCTTGTTTATCCGTGTAAACATATTTGTGGGATACTTATTAGAAGCGCCTTTATAATGCGCTTCTAATGAGTACCAACAACATATGTTTTCTTGAAGAATTAAGACAAATAGTTCCACAAAGTGTCTTATATAAAGCTATGAACTAGAAGTTAGCATGTCACGCTGATGTGTTATCTAATTGGCTTGCTGGGATGTAATATCCGTAATGCATTTTTGTCTCTGTAATGGATGGATAGTTTGCAGCAATAACAACACAAAATGATTATTTTTAAAAATCAGGACAATATGGTAATTACCTTAGACTTTAAGGGAATGAGGAGGTAAGTATCTTTCAGGGTATTGTTTTGCGTCCCTTCTGAATTGGAGAATACTCTAAAAGAAAGAAAGTTGCTTCTTTTTTTTTTTGAGCAATTCTTTCTTTTTAACGTAGACCCAGTTTTAGAAGTGCATAAGTGTACAAAGAAGGAAACGGAAAGTCACAAATGTTATCTCCCCTGTATAAATTGTTGAAATTTTACCAAGTGCATCAAAGTCGCTTAAATAGATTACGTGTCTTGCCTAGACATTATGCACCAGACACGTGCTGAGAACCAAGATAAATTGATAAAGTTGACATTTTTCTTGTGCTTGCAAAAGTGTGTTATACGGTGAATGGACTGGCTTTCTTATGTTGTCTTCAATGGGCTTTCTTTTCAGCACTTTCCCGTCCATTGTCATTCTTGCATTATGCACGTCATTTGTAGTTTCGGGAGTGAATAGCGTGGTTGTTAGCTTTCAGTGTACAAAGCAATGCTAATGACCTTGCGCTGCGGAGACAAATGTATGGTCAAATCCTCGCTAAAAGTCCCTGTCTCTCGGGGTACGACAATATTGAAGAACAACGAATGGTATGGACCATTTAAAAGAACTTTCTTATCCTATTTTATTGAGGCTCCTCATTATATTAAATAGCCTAGTGATTTTAAATAACACACACACACACACACACACACAGAGAGAGAGAGAGAGAGAGAGAGAGAGAGAGAGAGAGAGAGAGAGAGAGAGAGAGAGACAGCCTTTAATAAACCGTAAAGCTGTTCTTGATTAAAACATACGGAGACATTGAAGTGAAAACAACATATTTTGTCTTTTTTCTGGTCGGCTTTTGTTTGTGGGTATCTTTCGTTCAAAGGGACTCTTACGGTTGTGGAAGTATACATACACTTAGTCTGAGTCTTCTCTGACGTTTAAGTGGCTTTTTATTTTGTTATTTATCACTTACCGTCAGAGCAACTTAGCTATCGAAAATGCAGAATTTTCCCAGCCAGTCTTGGCTAGGCACTTTCAAAGGAAAATTCTGAATATCATCCAGCAGACAGCAACATAAAATTTTAGAATAAACGCATGAATCCATTTTCCAATAATTAAATAATTTGTTTCATTGGAAACTTGCATAAGCAGCGTTTTCACTATACCTGTCAAAGTCTACCCTCGTTGCCTAGATTATACACGGTAAAAGCCAATTTGTTACCCCAAAATGTCACTTATTCATTACGAAATTATAACCGTTTTTTTAGTCATAGAATATTAGGTTGATAATCTTTAGTGGCTATCTACATTACACATTAACTTCCATGCCTCTATTTTGGTGAAAACCCTCATTTTAGACAGGACAGGAAAATGTCATAATAAGAGTTACGCTTATGTTTGTGGCAAATATCAATACAAAGAAAAGCCAATAAAACATCAGAGTAGACTCGGATTAACATACACTGTATCATATCCCGGTTAATCCCACCAAAAAGCACAACTATTTCTCCAGGCCTTTTAGCGGGAAATTAAAACAGGCATATATACGGCACTTCCGGGACTCGTTGGAGTTTACATTACGACACATAGGCCCCGCTATGTCCCCGCTATGTCCCCGCTATCCCCGGTCCCATATATATAGCAGACGATATAGAACACTACATCTAACCGAAACTACTTCCGGTAGCACTGGATCCAGGAAGCATACTGCACTTATTTACAATGTTGTATATGTTGAGCTATAGTCATTTATAAACTCCTCTGAAACTGAGGACTTTCGGCCGTTTTCAATCTTCTTCAACGTTTTAATAGAACATATTTACATATTTAGGGATAAATCAAGTAAATGCTTGCAAAAATCAGGAAGTACTATGAAAATACTAATTACAGTTCCTTAAAAATGTTTGTTAAGAAATTCCAGCCAGAATTAAAATTTAGTAATACATTTAGGTAGTGCATGCCTTTCTCGGGCGCATTATTTAACAAATGATACAGATTCTTTGTACAATGCGACTAGTTATGTTGTACACACTAAGCAACGTACAAGGCTAACCTAAAAATAGATCAACATCCTTAACTGAAATAGCGTGATTTCGAAAACACAAAATACCAAATCTCCATTATTTCGATAGCAAAGGCGATAAAATCAATTTGGCAAACGCAATCTATATTGTTTATTGAAAACAACCTACTGAAATATAAAACTGACAGAGCATTGACGCATAGGTTAGGGTAGCTTCAGTTGATTTCACGAATTTTCCTTACCTGGTCTGTATGATCTATCTCGCATAGGGAGGTGTGAATCAAGAAGTCCTGTTCTACTGTGCAGAAGTGTTCTTCAATAGGGGACCTTCCGAATATGCGGTGCTTCTAGTCAGGGCAGAGGCCAGGCATGTTTGCAGTTGCCGACCAATGAACTTTTCTCAGGGTAGTTCGGCCTATTTTTTTCTTTTTTTTTCTGCAAAATGTAAAATCAGCCAAAATACTGCAATAGTCAACATAAAATTTTATACACTGTGACAGTAAACTCCCATACATGTACTACTGAAATAACAACATCATATAATTTGAAGAAATCTATTTTTCCCACAAATGGTGGAAAGGCAAACAGTGTGCTCCTTGGAGCAGTCTGATCCGGGTCTACACATTTTGCTCAGGCCTGTTTGTCCTACTAAAATGCTGTCCCAAGTGGTCAAAATATTTTGGTAGGGAGGATTTAGGTGGGTAGGTAGGCAATTTTAAACAAACAAAATTTTATTTTTGGCCTCATCGCGATGGCCGTAGAGTCTTTATTTAATATGCGTTTTGTTTTCCTCATATATTGTTTATCGCACTTATCGCGTAAGCTAAAATACGTAAATATAGAGATTCAACTCTCGCTTAAGTTCGTCGTGTTGACGACAATCCGCGAGAGATGGTGTTTCACCGCCATTTTCGGATAGCCTTGTGGTTGGAAATTGAATAGACAGTTATTGCTTTACATCTGTTAATATTTGTTGAACTTCGCATATATTTGTCGGAATATAAAAGAGTAGGTATTTGAAAATGTATTTGTTTCTATTCTTGTAGCTAAGTAGATTCGTTTACCTGGTAAATTTTAGCGGCATTCTGAATGGGTTTTGCTTTATTTCTGGTAATCAGCTTCAGCGGAAGGATGATATTTGATTTAGAGTCAATTTGTCAGCGATACTGCGGCTTAATTTATAATTAAACCAATGTCATTTACCCGTTCATGAAAATGATAACGCTCTTTGTCATTACAAAAACACATTTATTCAAATATATATTGAAAATTTTACAAAATGAAAATTTTCTGATAAAAGCTTCTGATATTTTTCATATTTTATGCTCAAAACATAGATAATAGGTACTCATTAGAACCGCCTCGGCGAGGCGGTGCAAATTTGTATCCACAAATTATGTTTTACCAAAATAAGAAAAATAATGTATACATGTACCCCTGTAAACCCCAGTTTTACTATATAAAAGTTGGGGTTTAAGGGAGTCAAAATTATATAGGCGTGTTTTCGTGATCTGATTCGAAGTGTACAACACCAAGATATGCTTTGACATATGGCTTTTAGAAATTTAAAAAAAGAGCAAAAAAAGAGCAAAAAAAAAAAAAAAAAAAAAAAAAAACACAGGACAATATGGCAGACAAAAGATAATAGATAAGAATAAAGTTAGGTAATCGATTAATTAATCTCGATCAAGGAATGAAAGTGTGTACAACTTTTAGGGTGTTTGTATAATTAGCATGCTTCCAAAAAGGACAGTCCACTATTACACTGTTTGCGAATTAAGTTCTGCCCTCGCCACTTACAATTAGGCGATATATTTGATGTCTGATCTTATGTTCAGACCAGATCAAAGTCATATCCTTTTGACTATCTAATCAAAAATATCTCTGTGAAGTTTTTGGAAGGATATTTCAAGAAACAATCGGCATTCCTATGTTTTTATACTCGTGTGAGGCAGAGAGTATGCATGTACATGGTCTCATGAAAGCAGACAAAAAAGAGCATTGCCCGACAATTCAAATTTACCTTCAGATACAAAGATGATGTATTATCTCAGAATCATTCAAAGTTTCAGAGTACCTCGAATTCGTGTACCCACGTGAACTTGAAGTTAACAAAAAAATAAAAAAAAAATAAAATAAAATAAATAAATAAAAAATAAAAAATAAAAAATAAATAAAAATAAATAAAAAAAGTAAATATATAAATGAATAAATAAATAAATAAATAAATAAATAGATAGAAAAAAAAAATAAAAAAAGTAAAACAATAAAAACAAACAAAAACCAAAAAAAAAAAAAAAAAAAGAAAGACAAAAAAAAAAAAAAAAACATCTGAGACAACTGCCTCATACTTGGAATTACCTCTATATCGACAATAGAAAGCTCACTACTAGAACAATACGACAAACGTGGTGACTTCAACTTTCCCATAGTTAATTCTCTGACCAGTAATATTCCTTCTTCATCAGCGTACGGTGTTTACGTTTCAAAATAAATCCATCCCAGCTAGCATTCTACATAAATCTACAGTGGGCCGTTATCGGCCCGTCAGGGTAGCTGACGGGCCGATAACGGCCCGCTGTAGATTTATGTAGAATTCTTACTGGGATTATGCTAGAGCCTGCTGTGAGCATCAGGACTTTATGGCACGAGGAAGACTGCTCACTACGAGACTGCTGACCTCGGGATACCAAAGAATTAAACTGGTGTCAACACTTAATACTTTTTATAAGAGACATCATGACCTTGTCAATCCATACAGTATGGCTGTTTCCAGACTAATAAATGATGTTTCTGCCGCAGCCAAGCCATACACACTTTCTCAGCCCCGGACATTAATTCCCGTATTTTTTTCTAAATCTTTGTTAAAGCTGATAGGCAGGGTAGGAGAAGCATGCTTACCAAGTAACACTTACTTTCCATGGACGCCTGATTACACCCAATTTAAATGAGGTCTAAGTCTGTCTGCCTGAACATTCCTAATTTTGCCTTTATGTATATCGACTTTTTTGGTGATTTACCAAAATACGATCTTTGTAGATTTCAGACTCATTTAGGAGTTTCGCAGTTAAAAGTTTATTACGGTTGATAAAGTCACTAACGTGACTTGGTACTCCAGAAAAACAAAAACGTCGATACACCAGAGACAACGCCTTCCAAACAAAGAAAATTTAAAATATAATAATCAAAACCGTTTGTCATAAATTTTATGTGTAATTACAGTATTAAATATTCATGAAATTAAATCCAGAGATTGAGCTTAGTTATCGGATGAATTAGCTTTATTTAGCTCAGTTTCTGTAGGATACATTTGCTTTATCACGTGTACAAATTTATCACCAAAATAAAGCAAGCCAATTTATATTACATGCGCGAGCACAAAAGTGTACAAATTTTGATGTGCGTCGTTTCATCCCAGTAAGCATTCCTTACAGTTGTATAAATCTATAGCGGTCCGTTATCGGCCCGTCAGGATTTATAAAGAATGTTAGCTGGGATTTGTGTTTGAATTAATATTCAATGCAATACTTCAACAACTGTATACTATTCCAACTTCCTGTTAATTCAGGTATGAGCTTAAAACACCGGACTATGTAAAATATTTCTTTGCAGCCTTATACAATGTCCATTAATTGTAAATTTCGGCTGTCAAAATCATACATCAGACCTAAGATTAAAAGAAATGTCGGTCAAACTTGATGATATCAAACACTGTATATTGTTAGGTGCAACTCTTTGATAAATAACCTTTCTTTGACTGTTATGCTGACTTCATATAAATATGCTAATTAAAAGTGAATTGCGCTATCAGAGTGTGTAATCATTTGTATAGTCAACCCTCTTTATACAGACACTCGATACTACGACAAAATTTGTTATAATGGTAATTTGACTGGCAAAAAACCCCCAAAAAACAAACAAACATAAAAAACAAAAACAAAAAAAAAAAAAAAAAACAAACAAAAAAAAAAAAAAACAACAAAAAAACCTTTGCTCCAGAGGCGAGTTAATTAGTTGTAATGCACAAACATTTTATCTAATATTTCAAGAAACATATATTTTTTGTATTTGTTATAATCCCTTTACCGAAGCGATTCTAACAAATATCAAGAACATATGTTTGATGAGCAAATAGGGACAAAACAGTCTTTCTTACATATCATTCAGCACACTAAGAAGTCTATATAACAGCAATGTCAATTCAATGACATCGTCTTTGGGAACAAATGCTGTCGTTGTAACGAGGGTTTACTATGTCTAGAAGTGGAACGAACCGCCTCAATAACATTGACTCAGTTTACCCCCGAAGGAGGCTGCAGGAAGTCTCTAAAATAACAGAAAAAAAAACACAAAACAATGCTTAACCCTTTCACCCCTGAGCTTCTGAAATGGACTCTTTTTGTTTGAATTTGGACACATCAATTGTTGCAAATAGGAGTTTCATTCAAAAATCAATAACATAATTGCAAACAATGTAGATCCTGATGGGACGACTGCTTACTTCTCATCTGGATCTGCACTGTTTGCAAAGATATCTCTATTGGTCTACGTGGATGAAGCGGAGCAGGATGAAGTGAACAATGGGACCTCAGCTGAATGTTCATTATTTCCGAATATAATGACCAGAAATAATACATAAGTTGTAACTTCAGAAATTGTGTGATTTCAATGCATTTCATTACTGCAATCTTATTTTGATGTTCCTGACAATCTATTGTGATACATGTAGTGAAACGCGTTAAAAGTTAATAAGGTATTTGATTCATTCGTTCTGTTTATATATCATGTATTGCCACGGAAAATCATTCAACTTTTGTACATACGTTAGGCAATTAGTAAACAATTTCGAAAGCTCAGTAGTAGGACATGAACAAGAATCCGCAATAAATCGTGCTTTATATGTTCATTTATCGTCCGGGCTGTTTAAAATTTTTGTAAAATTCTAAATAAAACTCATATTAGCCCAGACTAAAAGCTTAAAAGGGAAAAGCCATGCTGACAAAAGATAAAGACTGTAATCAGGAAATATCTGTCTTTCTGTTTATGTGCTTTGTTGTCAAGCATTTGCCATACAAGTACATGTAATTTTATGGGCACAAATGTGTCTTATCAATATAATATCTAACGTACACTGATTTTTTTTTCAAGTCTTTTGTTAGAAAATATTGTTCGCTTTTCACTATTATTTTTTATTTATTGATGTCCCATACCATTAATGTGAAAGTTTCCAAAATTTTGAACAGGGGAACCTTGTTGCAAACCTGCCCCCAAAGTACATATGTACCTATCCTTGGTAAAAAAATATATAAAGGTTGTGAAGCAGACGTACATCTCAATACGAAAATGAAAACTGAAAACTGAAGTATGGTTCATGTTCGCGGCATTTATTTTTGTACAAAATTTTGTGCTCATATATCGAACAGTTTTAAAGTTAGGCTTTCGCCAAAGGCAGGACTTGTATTGCTTTGTCATTGCTTGTCCCTCATTGCGCCTTTTGGTGCTTTGGGAATGCTGAGGTTCGCTTCGTGACTATGGTATTACCTGAATATATATTCACTTATATTTGAGCCAGCGCATGAGAAAACCTCCAACAAGACTTGGCGAAAACTCAGACAAGCCTGTGCATCCGCGCAGTCTGACCAGTCTTCGCTGATTGCATGTGCCTTCTACAGCCACCGGGCTATCCAAAGAGGGATAAACGAGAATGTTTACTATACTGGGTTAATGTACAGACTGAACTGAATCTTTAGTCACACAGGTCTTCTTGTAGCTTTGTCTTGAAATTGTATGTTGTGTGTACACATTAGAATCGCCTCATCGAGGCGATTCTAATGACTACACTCAACATACCCTTATTGTATAGAAGAATCCAAAAGACCCCTACACGATCGTCATTTTCTTCCTGACCTGGCACCATGATTTACCCTCAGTGGATCGTACTACCTATGTCTCGAACAAGTTTTCGTGGCCACAAAGATGTTAGAGCCATTTAAGTTCGACTGTATTAACAAACCGCCTATATTGCATACTTTAACTTTTAAAGGGGACTGACTACACTCAATAGATCCTCTGCCACTTTTCGTTTTAAAATGAATCAAATTGGGACTTCCTGTTTTCCTGTACACAAGGCTCTTTAAGAAAAAGTTGTTTTATTTTCTCTAAAAAGAAAGCATTTTTCCCAAGGAGACCCCCACTCAGAGGAGAAGGAAACGATGCAATTTAGACAGAGTTGCCAAACGGTTACCATTAAAGTACTAAGAAATTGCTATCCTCTTGTTTATATCAATAATTGTTTTTTATTGTTATGATTGCAACTAACTAACAATTATAGAAGAGAAGCGCATTACTGATACAACATCACAGCCAGCCGGTTGCGACAAAAATGTCGTATGTTTCAATTATTTCCTTTTAGAATAGACCCTTCTTCCCTCTTTTCCGAAGAGAAACAAAACCACGTTTGAAATTCGCCTGACCCTCACCCCGCGCCTCCTCACCCCGCGCGAAAGTGTACCTATTCCCCTAAAGTGTCCATAATTATCATTCAGCAGAGGCTCTAAATTGGCTTAGTGGGTGCTCAGTCTGACTTAGATATTGGAGCCACAATGTGAGAAAAACGCACCTTCTGAAGTGTGCCCCCGTCGAACACTCAAATCAGCCTGCGCATCCGATCAGTCTGATCAGAATCTTCGTTGTCGGCATGAAGAAACGTTTCATATTTGGCTATCCGAAAAGCGCCCAGAGAAGACTCTGATCAGGCTGCGCAAATGCGCAGGCTGATCTGAATCTTCACTGGCTTACATATCCAAAAGTGCATTTCCTGACGTTGTGGTTCATTTGTTGGAAAGGAGAACAGGTACAGTGTCTTGGCTCCCGGCGCACATGGTTGTACTAAACAACTATACGTTCAGAACCATCTTTCATGTCCCCCAAAACTACCGCATAATCTATTGGCACAAATGATTGAGTGTATTGGATTCTCTTCCGTGGCACAGGCTTTAATTAAAGTTAATAAGCCACTGATCAAGCCTGGCAACGTCCAAATAAGATTAAAACCTTATAAATGGCGTTTCTGTAATATTAAACAATGGAACAAATATCGAATATCGCTCAACCCACCAGAAATTGTGTTACGTGCTGTATGACGGTCGTAAAACATCTGTCTCTCCTTACTTAACGTAAACGTGAAGTATATTTTAAGGTACTTTTGATTCATTGAGCTTATCTGCATTTATTAGAAATCAAGTCTTAGTGGAAGTACGGCAACACGTTTCCTATTAGCCCGCTAAAAGTGCAAATGACATTTGGCAACTCTGTTGGCTAGAACTTGTTGGTCTTATTCACGTGGTGTTATTCTCTGTGGAAAATATTCAAAATATTCCTAGCGAATGACAATTTGTATGAAAGGTCAAAAGATATTTTCCTGGAAAAGTAACACAAAATCTTTCAAAATGTCATCTGCTGAATGACATTTTCTACCCAGCGTGAAAGTCACATTTCATGTCGTACTGAGCTTTGATGTTGCCTAAAGGGCGAATGCAGAAGATGACAAATTGGTTTTACGAGTATGTCTTTGTTTTTTCCCAGAAAAAAGGCAAATTGTCCCCTACATCACGAAAACATACTATATAATTTTGACCCCCTTAAACCCACTTTTATACAGTAAAACTGTGGTTTATAGGAGTATTAATTATTTTTCTCAACTTCTGCTCAAAAGCATATATTGTGGATACTCGTTAGAACCGCCTCGGCAATGCGGTTCTAACGAGTACCCACAATCTATTTTTTGAGCAGAAAAATGAAAAATATAATATTTTTTTTTATCTGAAAACGTTTTGTTTTTGGTGATGAAATTTTCAATATATTTGAACAGGCGTGTTTTCGTAGTGGTAGACGATTTATATGCAATACCAAAGCCTACTTTCTGGAAGAAAAATAAGAAAACTATTTCACAATGTCTTCTACTGAAAGTTTACCCAATATGCAGAGAGCTAAAGCCGCATTTCAGGTCATAAACTGCTTTTACAAATGTTACATGAGGGGCGATTTCAGATTACGACAAACTGATGATATTTTTTCTCATTTTTGTTCCAGAAAATAGGCTTTGGCATGTCATCCAAAAGGCGACAATTTGCATGCAATGCCAAAGCCTATTTCCTGGACAAAATAATAATAATAATAATAATAATAATAATAATAAAAATAAATAAATAAAAAAAGGCTACTTCGCATTGTCTTCTGCTGAAAGTTTTATCCAGCATTCAGAGCGCTTAAACTACATTTTCCTGTCATATCGGGCTTACCTCTACTAAGCTATTGTACAGTAGGCTTGCCATTCCGAGAAAAAATCATTGATCACGACAGAAGAATATGATGGTTCAAGTGTGATTTAGAATCTGCGCTTTTCTGTTATCGATCTAGATTAGTGAACAAAGCTTCATTTGGTGAAGGAGCTTACTTGCATTTACTTATGCTATCTAATATCCACTGATGTTTGTAAAGATGAAGGGCTCAGGAAATATTCTGACAGTAAGTTGAACCGTATAGGTCATAGCATGCAAAATGTACGCAGACATTTGTGCTCAGACAAGTCTGATGAGTCTGTACGTTAGCGCAGTGTGATCAGAAAGTTTTACTTGTCCGACAGAATAATTGAATCTTTTGAAAGAAGCGCTCAGCGAGGACTCTGATCAGACTGCGCATATGTGCAGTCTGATCGGAGTCTTCGCTATACGCACAATTGCGAAAGTACTTTTTCTCATTCACACTTTTTCATGTTGTGGCTCGCATTATCTTTAAGCTGTTCACTCTTGTGCATTTAGGTTAATTGCCAAGGAAATCTGTTTATCAACGTAGCTTTTGATGTTGCAATAATTTTTATACACTAAGTGGTCTAAAAGTCTAGGTACTTATAGGAGCAAAAAGGTTAGGGAATTATGTTTCACTCTATAGGCGGTCTTATACAGGCAAAATTGTTAGAGAATTCTGTACTTATACGGGCAAAAAGGTGAAGTATTTTGTACTCAAAAAAGATAAAAAAAAAAACATTTGTAATTTATACATGTATGTGCAAAAAAAGAGAATTTTTATATTTATAGAGAAAAAATGTTAGAAAATTTTATATTTATACGGGCAAAAAGGTTAGAGAATTTCGTACCCATACGAGCAAAAAAGGTTTAGGAAATTTTGTAATTTATACGGGCAAAAAGGTTAGGGAGTTTGGTTTAAACAATATTTTATTGTTTCAATTACATGAAAATTAGTTTCACAACATTAATGTGCCAGGATCAGACGGTAAGCTTAAAGCTTATACATGTCATTTCCTGAATCATACAACATGAACAAAACATCACGAAAACATACCTATATAATTTTGACCCCCTTAAACCCCACTTTTATACAGTAAAACTGGAGTTTACAGGGGTATACATTATTTTTCTTATTTCGGTTCAGAAACATAGATCATGGGTACTCGTTAGAACCGCCTCGTCGAGGCGGTTCTAACGAGTACCCACAATCTATGTTTCGAGCAGAAATATGAAAAAAAAAAAAAAAATATCAGAAGTTTTCTCTGAAAACTTTCAGTTTTGGGTTGTGTAATTTTCAATATATTCGAATAGGCGCGGTTTCGTAATGACATATGTGAATGGTAGATATTGTTACATATAATGAGAGAGAGAGAGAGAAAGAGAGAGAGAGAGAGAGAGAGAGAGCATTTTGCAATTTCAACAATAGTAGGTACAAAACACTTAGTAATATGTTTTTGATATGGTAAGATATTAAAATCAAATTTGTTATTACTGATTATAGACAGTCTCAGTGTGAGAACTTCAACTATAATAGCAAGTTCTTACCACATATCTCTGAGCAACATAAACATCATGCGCATAACATTATGACATTTTGCTTTGAAAAGAGACAGTGCAAATGTTCTATGAAAAAAAAAAAAAAAAAAAAAAGAAAGGAAGAAAGGATGTTGACCAATCCCAGTTTGTGCTACTGAACGGGTGTTATTATAATAGATAATTTTACTAGACGCTGGGACTTATAATTGTAGCATGTAATATTATGAGCTATTGCACGAACCGTTTGGATTTGATAATAAAGTCTTGTACTTTTAAGATAAGGAGCTCGTTATCATTATCTGGTGCATTTTCTTTTCCAAATAATAAGTCATGAACATTGTGTGTTTGTAGTAGTATAGGGTGGCACTACCCTATACTACTATTAGTAATACGCTCGTAGATCAGACAGGTATCTGTTCCTGACATCTGCATACTTAGGGCATGTGTAGAAAAAATGGGATGCACTTTCGAATCCACCACAAGAACACGACGGACTAGGCATGATGTTTTTACGAAAGAGATCCGAGTTGAGTGAGCTGCATTCCATGCGAAGTCTGCCCTGAAGTATCTGTCCTATTCTAGATCCAGCATTAAAATATTTGGGTGGCGCCCTTAGATCCCTATTTAGTCTGTATTTGAAGGAGGAAACTGTGCTGGCTTCTTTGACATCATCTGGAAGGTCGTTCCACGCTCTGATGGTAGAAGGAAGAAAAGAGTTGAAGAAAAGATTTGTATTTGCATGAATAGACCGGATATCATTTGCGTTTCTGAGACTGTAAGTTGTACGTTCTTGTACAAGAGGCGGTAAGAGATTACATACGTTCTTGTACAAGAGGCGGTAAGAGATTACTTATGTAATCTGGGACCAGGCTATTAACAATTTTATAAAAAATAACTAATTTGTGTTTCTGTCGTCTGTCGTGAAGTGATTCCCACCCTAGGTCTGCTAGCATTTTTTCAATGCTGCAGAGTTTTGTTGCACCTGATACGATTCTGGCGGCTTCATTACGAATGGATTCTAACTGCCTTTTGCAGTCGTTTGAACAATTGTCCCATACAGAGTCGCTATATTCTAATAAGGGCCGAACGTATGCTGTGTATAACTTTTCAAGAGCTAGCGTACTAATTTTAAATTTAAGTGCTCGTAAAATATTTAATCTCTTCCAAACAGTATCAGTAATATTATTTATATGCTCGGACCAAGTAATTGAGCTAGAAAAAGTAATAGGGAGTTTTGTACTGATACGGGCCAAAAGAGCACGGAATGTAGCATTAAACGTCACGGTGGTATATTTACCGAAACTCATATAATTTTTTATGATATTGCAATTTTATAAAAACTTTTCTATACATAGTACATTAAGTTTATTTATTTATTTGTTTGTTTATTAATTTATTTATTCAACATTTTTTCATGTATAGTTAGCATTTAGCTTTTTTTTTCTTTTTAAATGTTCTGTATGTGCAGTTAGAGAAACCCTCTAGAGAAGACACATTACGAAAACATGCCTATTCAAATATACTGAAAATTTTACCACCACAAAATGAAAATGTTTAGATAAAAAAATTCTGATATTTTTCATATTTCTGCTCAAAAATATAGATTGTGGGTACTCGTTAGAACCGCCTTGACGAGGCTGTTCTAACGAGTACCCACAATCTATGTTTTTGAGCAGAAATATGAAAAATAATGTATATCCCTGTAAACCCCAGTTTTACTATATAAAAGTGGGGTTTAAGGGGGTCAACATTATATAGGCATGTTTTCGTGATGGTCTGCGGACGGCCATGATAAGTCACATTTGGAGGAACCACGATGTTAGGAAATGGGTTGAACGTAAAGTCATATATATCTCATTTGTTGAGTGTTTGTTTGTTTAAGGTCATGGACTGGTTCAATGCTAATTTTTATGGATCGCTCAATGTTTTTATAAGAGACTGTTAGCTTTCACCAAAAGCTTGGTCTATAGTGTAGACCAACGTTTTGTGAAAGCTAATATTTGTATCATGTAGAGTTAACAATTGACTTTTGTTTTAAAGATATGATCTTTAGAGAGAGCTCGTCTACGGGAGAGAAGATATGTCGTATTTGTGGTAACCGGTTGTCAGCAAAAACGATCGGGATTTTTAGGTTAAGCGTAGTATAACCAAAAACTATATAAGAAATCAAAATCTGTTTATCAAATCAGCATACTGTTATGTACAAGCATTTGGCTTTCCTTTAACGCATAACATTCTGGGTAAAATTTTGAGTAGACGACATTTTGAACTATTTTTTATAATTTTTCTCACAAAACAGGATTTGGCGTTTCATTTAAATTATCTCCACTGGACATCCGCGCAGTCTGATCAGAGTATTCGCTGATCGTATGTGCCATCCACAGCGTCCGGACTATCCAAAGAGGAATAAATAAAGATATTTGGCAAACTGGCTGAATGCACAAGCTGATCTGAGTCTTTGCTAGTCACACAGGTCTTATTGTAGGTTTTCGTAGGCTTGGAAAATGGTCCAGAACGGGGAATTAAGACTCATTCAATCCATAATGTCTTGTAATTTAAGCAAACAGCATAGACCTTGATCAGACAGCGCGTTCTGCGGCGACTTATCTAGGTCTGCACTGTTTGCCAATGTCCCAAATGGCCCAGTCCAAGTTTTATAAATAACCTTCTATAAATAGCACTCTGACACCATAGCGACAAGAATAGCGCGGCTATCATCACGACAACATGCCTATGTAATTTTGACCCCCTCAAACCCCACTTGTATATAGTAAAACTGGTGTTTACAGGGGTATACATTATTTTTCTTATTTGTGCTCAAACATAAATTGTGGGTACTCGTTAGAACCGCCTCGGTAGGCGGTTCTAATGAGTGCCCACAATCTATGTTTTGAGCAGAAATATGAAAAATATCTTTTTTTTTTAATCTGAAAATTTCCAGTTTTTGGAGGTGAAATTTTCTATATATTTGAATAGGTGAGTTTTCGTAATGCTATAGATAACCTTTACCTAGACTTCGCCTGACGTGCGGTTTGACAATATTGGTCAGTGATAAGCATTTGGACAATTACCTTAAGGAAAAGTTGGCGTTTTTATACTAGGCTCGATTGTATACAATTGACCCAAAATTGCACATTACTGTTGGTGCATTTCTGAAGGCAATATTTTGCTCCATTTATAAACAAAAGCTTCATGTTTAAGGTAAACTCGTCCATTAGATCTTTCGTTTCAAAATACTATCGAGACAACATCTCTTTCAATTGTGTGAGTGTGTTCATTACTAATAAGGGTTACTCCTTTTAAAGTTTGTTCCTGTTTGCAAAATGTTGCTTCTAATCGGTAATGTGTCGGCAAATCCTTCAAGTGTACGATACATTTTCAGTAGTGAAGACAAATCTGTCGAAATTGCTTTGCATTCCTTTCTGAAAATGGGTCTGCTCTAAAAGGAAAGAATTTCTCTCCTTCGGCAAATATTCGCTTTATTAGAGTAAACCCCTTTGCAGACGGAAATTACGGGAAAGCCAACATGAAGCCACAATACGGTCAAACTTTATCCCTTCTCATGCTGAATAAATTAAGATGCCACGCCCACTTCTAATTTTCAGCATCACATTACTTGATCCGAGTTTTTGATAGAAATTCACATACTTAATGACAAACAGTGAAGATCCGGATCAGTTGGCTTCTTCCGAAGCCAACTGATCTGGATCTACACTGTTTGCTAAGACAGGGCATGACGTTATTAGCAAGAGAACGTTTAATGGCTCGAACTTGTTTTGAACCATGGACATTTGTTTTAGACATGGGTTGTTTGAGCCATGGATGATTAATCACAGCGCCAGGTCAGGAGACGAATGAGGAACCTTTAGGGATAGCTTTCCGATCTTCTTTAAAATAATGTTATGTTGAGTGTACTCGATGAGGCGATTCTGATTAGTACACAGAACATACATTTTCACGATAAAAGAAAAAAAATCAACAAAATATTTCCCTAAAATATCCCAAAATATTTGTTTTCTTGAGCTATCTGAAGTATTTTCCATGGACTCAAAAACGAGTTCCAATTAGCCATGGTAAACGGGCGATCGGTGTTTGAGTCATTGAGGTTTACTGTAGTTTTCTCCCTTGTTAAATGGCGGAAAACATACCAAGTGTATTTAGTTCCCTGAATTATGCAAGAAACTTCCTTAATTTGATGGTTTTTTTTCAGGAGCAAGGACTCTACTCATATGAGCAATACCTGATGGAGTGAATGAAACTCCAGTGACAACCAGACAAACCACGTACTATTGTAACAGGAACTAAACCAGTACAATGAATAGGTCCGACAACGGCATCCAGTCTATCCTTCGCAACGGAACTCAGTACTACCTTGATAACGGCTCTCGGTATAACATTGATGATGGAACTCGGTATAGCCTTGATAACGGAACTCGGCATAGCCTTGGTAACGGAACTCAGTATAGCCTAGACAACGGAACTCACTGTAACCTTTATAACGGATCTCAGTATAATGGAACTCAGTATAACATAGACTATGACACTCTCGAATGGCTGACGAAAGCACTTTATGTTTACTTGGTGCCTGTTGTTTGTATATTTGGAATATTCGGAAATATACTTTCGTTTAAAGTGTTTGTCTTCACCAGTTTTAGGAAATATTCATCTAGTATTTATATAGCTGCCTTAAGTTTATCAGACACGACGTTTCTCTGTGCTCTTCTACTAAGCTGGCTTAGTAATGGACGTATAGGCTTATTTTTTGGACACTTTCCAGTATGGTGCCATCTGATGATTTATGTTACTTATGTGTGTAGTTTTCTTTCAGTTTGGTATGTCGTATTGATAATGATAGACAGATACATAGTCGTATGCCATCCTCTGTATGTGTCACAATGGTGCTCGAAACGGAAGGCAAGGATCGCACGAGGGATAGTAACTGTTTGTGGAATTCTATTATATGTGTACACTTTCTTTGCGGCGGAGGTTACGGGACTTAACTGTACTATTCAAGCAAAATCGTTTGTGATTCGCATACTCAGTGCCTTCATCTACGTAGATACAGCCATTACTTTTGTCATTCCAGTTGCCGTCATCTTCTTTCTGAATATAATTGTGATAATTTCAATAAGGCGGTTCCAATTTAGACATCGTATGAAAGAACGAAGCTCAGCGGTGACACAAGAAATGGAATCGAACGTATTATCGAAAGCTCAGTATCGGATAACTCGAACTTTTATTTTAGTTTCTGTGATGCTTCTTTTGACCAACGTTCCAAGTCATGGTATCCGATTTTATATTCTCCTTAAAGGGCTGATACGAGAAGAGGATTCATTGCTCATACAAGCCCAGCTTCTGTGCCAGATTTTATATTATATCAACTTTGCTACTAATTTCCTGCTGTACAGTGTAAGTAGCAGAATGTTCCGAAGATATCTGTCATTTAAGTTCATGTGCTGTTGTCGCTGTGAACGTCGACATAACCGACAGAGAGAGCAGCTATACGAATGAATCAGTTACATGTACATTAAAGTACCATTAACTGTGCCGCGTCAAGATAAAAAAATAGTGCTTTCAGTTCGATCGAACATACGCTAAACGCACAGATTCAGATAATGTTGCATATGCGCAAAGTATCACCTTGGCTTTTGCTTTCCATTTATACACTCTGAAGTATCCAGTGATCTTGTTAGCGGACAGTGACGGCACTAATCAACCTGCGCGGATGCGCAGGTTGATCTGGGCATTCGCTCTCCGCATATCCGCTTATGCCTGAAGGCACGTTTTTTTTGCAAGAACGGCCGAGGTTATCCCACGTTAGCCTAGAAATAGGACTAGTCCTTTTAGTAAACGGACTTTCAACACTTTCACGGGAGACAACTCTGTCAAAATTGTTTTGTGCTCCCTTCTGGAAAAAAACGTCTACTTTTCTTGTGAACAAATTAAGGCTGGCACGGTTAATCGGATAATTGATTAATTGATCGAGGAATTCCAGAAAATGATTATCATTACTGATTTGCTAATAATCGATCATTTGATTTCTGTGTTTGTTCGGTATCTCTGCTGGTGGATGATTCGCTTGTCCCCGAGGATATCATCAGCTCAGTATCAGTTCCTAAGTGCTGAGGTTGACATTGCGGTGTTAACGTCAGTGCCTAGGTACTGAATTAAACAACTATTTTATACCTCAATCTTTGTTATAGTACAAATTCAAAAATAATGCTAAAACTAAGACTGACTTGTCAAAATGACATGTATCTTAGCGGGTTCGGAATCCACTTTTTAGGCTAATTTTGCTTTCTGTATGTCTTGCTGCTTGCCAAGACACGAGAATCATACGTTCCATTCGAAACTTTTGGGGTTTAGCCACACTGATGAAGTTTAAATAGCAGAAAGGCCTCTGTGGCACTAAATTAGGTATAGTTAAGCTCATATGTGTTACTTTGACATATTTACCCTAAGTATTCAGACACCTGAACTTCTTACCTTACTTAATCTAAAAGTTGAACAAGTGCAATTTACTACCCACTGTTGTGTCTAAATAGCTGGATGAATGGCAAACAGTGTAGATCCTGATGAGACGCCGAGTTTGCTCAAACCTGTCTAACCAAATACATACAATAAAGTATGACATATTCTAAGAGTCATCTCAGACAGGTAAAGCTATGTCCAAATCATCAGTGATTACTAATCTATTATCGATAACAATGGCAGGACTGATAATCGATTATCTTTTCAGCTCTGATTAGCCAGCCTTAGAGCAAATGCCTTCCTTGTAGAGTAGACCCTTTTTCTTTTCGGGAGAGGATTGGTATATAATAATGCAAACAGAAAGCAACAAATGTTAGCTCCTTTGTACAAATGGCATTATAGTATCATTGAAGTATCCCGTGTTCGCCTAGACATTGGAGTAATTCAGAATTGATAGACTTTCAGTGGAGACTACTTGGCAAAATAGTTTTCGATCCATTTTGATTCTAAAAGGAATGAGTTTGTTCTCCTTAGGAACAAATTTCTTCCTTTTACAGCTGACCCATTTTTGGAAGAGGGCTGGCGTATAGGAACCGACACAGGAAGTCAAAAATTAAGTCACTTGTAAAATGTCAGGCAATGCATCAGGTATATCAGGTCCCTAAAAAGGGTAATTGACAATAAAATATATTAATGAAGCGCCAGATCTGGGTCTGTACTAATTGCCACAGCCAACTTTGTGGGATAGGACATTAACCCTTCTCTTGCTAAACACGACACGCCCTGTCTTAGCAAACAGTGTAGCTTCAGATCAGTGGGCTTCTGAAGAAGCCAAATGATCTGGATCTGCACCGTTTGTCATTAAATATATGAATTTCTATCAAAAACCCGTAATTTGATTGGCTGGATATTAGAAGTGGGCCTGGCATCTTAATTTATTCAGCATGACAAGGGTTAACAGCTTTTATGAAAGAATACACTTGGTAACTGTTTAACCATTTCTACAAGTAAGATAACTTTGTGGCTTCCTTGGCATTCCTGCGTAACAAACCCTTTCGACGAAGAGGTCTACAGCATTATGCTTTTTAAAGAAACATTCATATCACCAGCGTTCCGCTATCTATCATAAGTCAGCAACATACTTTTTTAAAGAGCAACACATATCACTAGCTATCAGGTATTTGTAATAAACCATCAGCATTATACCATCTGACACAATATCGTCCTACCAAAGCATTACGAAAACACGCCTATACATTGAGAATTTTACCACCAAAAATGAAAACTTTCAGATGAAAAATTCAGATATTTTTCAGATTTCTGCTCAAAAGAGGCGAGGCAGTTCTAAAGAGTACCCACAATCTATGTTTTTGAGCAGAAATAAGAAAATTACTGTATACCCCTGCAAACCCTAGTATTACTGTATAAAAGTGGGGTTTAAGGGGATCAAAACTATATAGGCGTGTTTTCGTGATGTCAACCAGGAGTATAACTGTCGTGTAGATTTCGATGAGATACCTTAATATGAGTAATCTTATATGGGTATACACTGTTTTGACATTCTATCGTGAGTTTGCAGAAATATCATAGTCCTGGTAATTCATTATTTGCGACTGGCAGAGATAAAGCTGGAATATTGCAGTCTGAATAGGACTGCGTGAGATTGCTATGTTAAAGATTCTCATCTGAATCTTCATGGTTTATCCTTCAAGTATTATAATTTCGCCTGAGATGTCATATTGGAGTCATATTGGAGTCAGCCTTTGCGAGTTTGTCTTTTCAGCCAAGATAACCAAGTGTAGTCGGGAGACTCGTAAAAGGGTAATTGGCAAACAGTGCAGACCCAGATCAGACGCCACAGAACGCAGCGTCTGATCAGGGTCTCCACTGTTTGCAAATAGTTTAGCCATTTTTTTCTCTAGGAATATGTAAATCTCATAGCCGGACGTACCTAAAATTGAAATTAGACTCTTCCAATATATAGTGTAGGAGAGTCTATTCAGTATACAATGGGATAAGGTAGGAGCTTTGCGGATGAAATGGATCTGAATGAGATGGCTATCGCAGATCATCGCTGTTATTTTGCCAAGGTCTTTAATGCACGACAGTCTTGGCAAATACGTTTTTAACGAAACTAAGACAGGTCATTTGCAGATGGATAAAGCCTGGACGAGATGCCTTGCCATAGATCATCTTATCAACCCTACATAGTGTGCCACTCTGCTACAAGTTTACAAGTATATTAGGAATTAAGTAATTATATTTTGGTGTCTCCATACTTTTTGCAACTATTTAAACTGAACAATTCTTAATGTATGAGATAATTCTATCTACAGCGACTTAAGACACCTTTATTGTGACAGTGTTAGGATCCTCCTACTATCATGTGTTTCGTTTCGGCATGAGAGATGGGGTCATTTACATGTCATATTCAGAAGATGACTGATCCACTGGTGTTGGTGTTTGTGTAAGATACGTTGGTACCATAGATGAAACTGTTATATGAGCTGGGAAACTGCATTTCCTACAAAATGGCATGTGCGCCTAGTGAATACATCTGGTCCAAAATCCAAGATGGCCCCCATCTTAGATATCGATTTTTTTGGCTTCTTCTCCTGAAACGAAAGGCCAATTGACAAAACTTGGTAGGAAGCATCAGGGTGACTTACAGATAAAAAAATAGCTAAAACTATTTCGATGGGAAATCAAAGAAGGCCCTATGGCTGTTTTCTTGAAAATCTATTTTTCGCTTCTTCTCCTGAAACAAAAGGCCAATTGTCTTGAAACTTGATAGGAAGCATTAGGGTGACTAGTAGATCAAAAATAGCTAAAATCGTTCTTGTCAGAAATCCAGATGTCCTCCATGGCTGCTTTCTTGAAAATCTATTTTTCGCTTCTTCTCCTGAACCGAAAGGCCAATGGACTCGAAACATGGTAGGAAACATCAGGGTGACTTTGAGATAAAAGAAATAGCTAAATTGTTCCAATCAGAAATTCAAAATGGCCGCTATGGCCGCTATCTTCTCCTGAAACGAAAGGCCAGTTGACTCGAAACTTGGTAGAAAGCATCAGGGTGACTTTGAGATAAAAGAAATAGCCAAATTGTTCCAATCAGAAATTCAAAATGGCCGCTATGGCCGCTATCTTCTCCTGAAACGAAAGGCCAGTTGACTCGAAACTTGGTAGAAAGCATCAGGGTGACTTATAAATTAAAAATAGCTAAAATTCTTTTGATCAGAAATCAAAGATGGCCGCCATGTCCTCTAGCTCAAAAAATATTTTGCACTTCTTCTCCTGAACCCAAAGGCCAATTTACACGAAAACTGGTAGGAAGTATCTGGGTGACTTGTAGATCGGAATCCCAGTAGGGTCGCCATCGTGAAAATCTATTTTGAACTTCTTCTGAGCAGAAAGGCCGATTGACTCGAAACTTGATAGGAAGTATCAGGGTGACTTATAGATCAATAGATTATTCTGATCGGAAATCCAAGATGGTCGCCCTAGCAGCCATGTTGAAAATCCTTTTTGAACTTATTTATCCTGAACAAAAAGACCAATCGATTAGAAACTTCATTGGGAGTATCGAGATGACTTGTAGGTCAAACATAACTAAAATCATTCTGATTAGAAATCCAAGATGGCGGCCATGTGCGCACTGCATTCAGATCAGCCGTCGCATTCGCACACTCTGATCAGAATCTTAACTGGACGCATTTTGGAAAGCGAAGAATGCAAAATTTCTTTATGTAGGCAACGAAAACGCTGATCGTAGATGCGCAGGCTGATTTCAGTCTTTTTTGGGCACAATATCAGAAGGTACTGTTTTAAACGTGTATAGTTTTACCCACTCGCACAACAACGTTATTTTGTTTTGTCGAAAAATCATATGATTCAAATCCGTTATAGTTTTTTTCCCGAGTTTTAAAGACTGTTGACACTTTCCAATTTATTGAGTAAGAGAGTATCAAGTATGAGTTTTGCACATTTCGGACAGACATTATTCAAATTTTGTACCTTATGTCACAGGGGAGGAAAAAGCACAAAGCCCGACCGGGACTCGAACCCAGGACCTCTCGCAAACCGTGCGAGCACTCTAGCCAACTGAGTTACTGAGCCACACGGTCGACCCGCGACAATTTCCCCCTGCTTTTATAGATTCAGTGACACTTACTTGGATAAATACAGACATGTGTATATCGTACACGCCTAAATGTTAGAATATTGCAATGTAGAGATACAGTGAACCCTCGACACAACGACAGCATTTTTCCTCAAAGACGTTGCCATTAAAATGAATTTGCTGTTGTAAAGAATACTTAATGTGCAGATATATATGTAATAAAGGTCTTATTTTGTTCTTATTTCCTATAGAATATATGCTTTGGATATTTGTTAGTATCGCCTCACTGAGGCGATTCTTACAAATATCCAAAACATATGCATCTTCAAAGTATTAAATAAAATATTGTTGCTTAATTTATGACTAATTGTAACCTTTTAAGCGAAGGTTTCGTGACAGTAAAATTGACATTATAACAAATTTTGTCGTTGTATCCAGTGTCGTTATAAAGAGGGTTGCAAAATCATCTGTGACTAACCAAATGGGTACACAATTAATCTTGAAGAGTTTAGAATTTTACTTGACAATCAAATAAATTTTATGTATTGATGTTTTAATGTGTTAACTTCCCGACATCCGTATCTAAGCCATTCTGGGAGAATGGTAAAAGGAAAACTTGATCAAGTTTAGTTTTAGAAAACACCCTATAGTCATGGAGAGCAGTGCTTGAACCCCAGACTGTAATATCAGCAGGCGAGGGCTAAATTTACTAAGCTTCTGAAGCTCCACATCCCAAACGTTCTCCTGATTCTTAAGCTTAGAAAAGTCGTTCTGAGGCTCCTCAGTCTAAATTAACCTGGGCCCAGTTGTTCAAAGCGTCGTTAGCTTAACGAGCTCGTTAAGGGTCATTTCGTTAACTGTTTTAGCGGATTCAATATACAATATTCTGATATTTTTTGCTGAAAAAATGTGAGTAGCTTTTGCACTGCAAAAGCTACTCACATTTTTTCAGCAAAAAATTTCAGCATATTTGCGTATCACTCGATTAAAATTTTAACGAATCGTCAACTAAAGACATCGTTAGTTTTGAACAACTGGGTCCTGACTTTTAAACTTGATTTAAGTGAGATATTTACAGGTATGATTTAATTTTGCTGGCACGTAAATACTGTTGATGTATTTAGATGAGTCAATAAATGGTCGGCCATACAAAATGCTTCTCAAGATTCTGGTATGTGCATTCAACCTTTATAATAATGGAATACTCCAGTCACATATCACAACAGTCTTTCAAATTCAAGAAAGAGCTATATATAACGATTCATGACTCTAGCAACAAACCTATAATCAGACTGCGTCTGGGCGATGGCAGGACGTGGCAAGTTATTGATTCATAACTCCCAACCATTGTTTGGCCATAAAAAAGAAATAATTGTGTGTTTTGTTTGTTTATATGACTTTGTTCACAGTTATTGAATTTGTAGTGTGAAACCAATGATCGGAGAAAGTAGGGCGGTGTTTATATCTATCCATTGTTTTCATTTATATTTATTTCATTCTTACGAATTCTGTTTTCTAAATGTATGTTCCTCCTGTGATGCTATGATTCGTGTTAATTCGATATATTAAAATTAAAATTAAAAAGAAAACAACAACAACAACAAAAAAATTGTTGGTTATCCAAAATGCGCCGATTAAAGAATCTGATCAGACTGCGCATTCGATCTGAATCTTTGCTAGGCGCATATATCCGAAGGTACTTTTACTAACGTTGCGGCTCAAATATATCACTGATGATAACAGTTCGTTGCCTATTAAACACATGTATGTGTGACGACGCACATATATGTCAGTCAGTTCATTAACCTTGCATTATATTATGTTGCTTTCAGTCGCAAGATGTTACCAAATGTAAAGAAATTGTTTGAATGATACTTGAGTTAATTAAGTCTTAAATTTCCACATTCATAGAACACCATTTACACGACAAAGGCATTAGTCGGTTTCCCTAGTGCTATTTCTTGCATGCCACAGCTGTCATGGATGTGCTGAATTGCGGTCTTTAAAGGTCTCAAGTACAGGAAGATTTGGTTATTAAGCGTTAAAACGGATTTATACAGCATATAAGAATACTAGAAATAACAAATAAACTGAATAAAAACTGGTGTAAAATGGCAACATTTTGAAACTCCTTCCTATAATGTGTAGGCAAGTTATATATATTATCGGAAAAAGGTACTACGACTCTGCCGCCAATCCTAAATATTTTTTCTTATTATCCTGTTTGGGTTAAAATGTATGTAATATTTGAAAGCGTAACCAGTAACAAATTTTGCACACTTTAAAATTGTGATGAGTTGTGCAGTCGGGCGTATCGCCCGGGTTTTGTGCATGGGGGTCACCATACAAAAAATGCACTTGTAACTCACATTGCAGAAAACTGAATTTGCTCGTGCACCTTGTCGCTTGTTAAACATGAAAATCATGGCATTTTTTGCAGGTGCTCTTTCTCCTTACAAATCGTGCCATTTTCGCAAATGATCTTTCTCAGAACAGTCAGTTTAAAATGCCTGGGAGAAGCATTTCTGTCGAAGTAAGGGCTCGCGTTATCGATATGTTAGAAAATGAGGCCATGGCAAATCAAGCTGCTATGCGAACCGGCGGACACAGAGGTACAGTGTTCAGGATTAAATCAAAGTTTCTTTAAATAGGCTCACTGAAAAACAGGCCTAAACCTGGCAGGCCAAAGTCGACTACGGCAGTCCAAGACAGGTTCCTGAGACTCACTGCCCTGAAACAGCGGTTTAAATCGTCTGTTAAACTTACTGCCAACATTCGACGTGCCACAGTTGTTGCAATCCAACCTTGTACTGTACGGAACCGGCTTAAATCTGCTTCCATCTAGCCTCGAAGACCTTTCTTGAGGAACAAACTGACTCCCCACTGCAAGTGGAAGAGGCTTGCTTGGTACCATCATCATCATCAGTGGGGCAATATCCTTTGGTCAGATGAATCGCGTTTCAACGTTGATTTCTACGACCGGCGTTAACGTGTATGGTGGAGAGTCGGCGAGCGTTATATTCCTGTAACCATAGCAGAACATGACAGATACGGTGGAGACAGCGTCTTGGTTTGGGCGGCTGTGAGTTACAACCACAAAACTGACCTTCACATTGTTCAGGGAAACATGACGGCGTTGAAATACCGTGGCACCGTGCTTATCCCAACTGTACAGCCTCTTCTTGCTCAGACTGGACTAACGTTTCAAGATGATAACGCACGTCCTCATCGGACCAGGATTGTTACGGAGTACGTCCAGCAGCAGGAACTATATACTCTACCCGGGGCAGCAAGAACGCTAGATCTCTCACCCATGGAGCAGCTATGGGACGAGTTAGGGAGGAGAACTTACGAGCGACACCCAGGTATCCGCACTCGTCAGCAACTGGAGCAAGCATTACGCCAGGTTTGGCAGGCAATTCCTCAGAGAACTGTACGGAATGTGATTAAAAATATGAGATCTTGTGTGAACGCTTGTACAGACCATAACGGAGGCCACACCAGGTACTGAGTACTTTATGTGATTAACAATGAGATCTCGTGTAAACGCTGTAATGGAGACCACAACAGGTACTGAGTTCGGACTGAAAAACATTCAAAGCAGTAGCTATACATTGGTTTGAAACCATAGCCTTTTGTGATATTCTTTTGAATTTGTTTTCATTTTGCAGGTTACTTGCTTTTCAGATTCAATTAAAGCAAATATTTTTTATCGAAAGCTTGTGATTTCCCATCAGGATGTTGCTTCGATCTGCTAACATGGTAAAAGAACAATTTTTGAACGGATACCCTTACCTAATATCCGGCGTCGCTTTTCTTCAGAAGCGATATTCCTTACAAAAATGCTGATGCATTTTTATTCAGATGAGAATGTTGTTTCCAAAACCATAAAGCAATTTACTATAGTTTGAATAAAATGAGAGGCAAAACAAACAGGAGCCGCAATATATTTTTCCAATAGTATATAATGGTTAAACAGGGGGTTCCTGTTATATAGACTTGCTAATACATTGTCAGTTCCATGTATGACACATTTCAATTCCTGTTACCGTAATTCATATACCACGTTGAGGGCAAAAAGTCAACGGACTTTTGTATTCCGTTGGTAACAACCGCTTTTTTGGATTGTTAATTGACCCAAAGTATACATACACCAAAATTTCCTTAAAGGCCTGAATTCAAGGCAAGATAACTAATAGGTGTTGATAAGGTAGCATAATCAGAGAAAGTCCATTAATGGCTCAGGTGTGGGGTCGGGGGTGTGTGTTATCGGTGGGGGGGGGGGGACGGGTTCATCTTAATAGGGAATGATTTTATATAGGTACTGAACTATAAATAGCTTTGTTTGTCCGAAAGTTTAACTGTTATTTTACGCATGGCAGACGACAAATGTGACAGCTTTCATTATTGTCCCCATGCTTTTTGTACCTGATATGACAAACTTCATAAACCGTTTCGGACAAACAAATGACATTGTTTACCCGTGGAAAATCGTTCGCTATTGACAAGTGGTTGCTGAATTATGCATAAATTTTCAGCCATTCAAACAAAGTTACAATTAAACATATGCTACTTAATTAGCTCCAGATGTAATACTTCTAGTAGTTACTATGTGATCAAGACAGTATTTAACAAAGGATGATTGTAAAACACATATCTATTGCACAAAAGTAAAATATGTTTTCGTGGATAATTTTTTATATGATCTAAAACCAGAAAGAGGTCAAGTTCAAAGCTTTGAAAAAGATTTGACTTAACCCAAATTTGTTATTTTGTAATCAACAAGTTTTTTTTTTACTATTTATTTATATTTTCTGCACTGATTTTATTTATTTATTTATTATTATTATTATTAATTTGCATTATTATTATTATTATTATTATTATTATTATTATTATTATTTTGCATTTTTTGCAAAGGCTGTCTCTCATTTATAGACGTGTTAGATTTGTCAAGAGACAAATGCCGACACACACACACACACACACACACACACACACAAACACACACACACACACACACACACACACACACAAATAAAATAAAATAAATAGTAAAATAAAAATAAATAAATAAATAAATAAATAAAGATAATCATGTTGAAATACGACATTTATTTTCCTTAAAATGATTGCTATTATGCACACATAGATCAGCTTATTTCAAATAATGTATTTAAAGCTGGACAAAGCGACACTAAACATGCTGTGAATAAATAATTGACCGTTTATTATGCGTCCGTCGAAGCACATGCATATTCACGTTTATTATGCGTCTGTCGAAGCACACGCATGTTCAAGTGGTTAACCTCATTTGGGTTCATATCTGGCTGGAGGTGAGACTTGAACCTAAACTTGAAGTGGTCAAGTAGTTAGCCCCTGCTGGGGTTGGAAGCTAAATATCCTTTTATAGTGCAGAGCATTTCATATTCACTCCTCTATCTTTTCGACACGGCTTAAAACTGTTGAAGGAGACCTAAATCCTCCAGCATGTATCCACACTGTACGTCTGTCATATTCTTTTAGTAACTACTATTATTTGTTTCACGAAATGTGCAGGGGTCCAATAGGCCTGAAAGGACTTCCGTTCTTCTTTCATCTGAAACACGTGTCTCATCTCAGTGCTCAACAAGCAAATTGTCTTTTGTGGAACAATCAAAGTCCATTGAAAATGATTTAAGCTATTTCAGGAATGTAATTGTCCACATTTTAAGTTTTATCTTGATAAGTACAATCATTTTTATTCAATATGGTGCAGTGCCAATTTAGTAGTTTTACAATTAAAGCAAAGATATAAAATCAAACATTATACTATATGAAGAAGGATTCTTAGTTAATTTGTTGGAGAAAATTTAATATCTGGAGGTTTACATTTAAAATGTGAAAAATTAAGTTTTTGGAATGAACTTCTGGTTTCGGGTTAAAGATTAGGGGAACTTTGGCTCGACACTTCTTTTCTAGATTTATAAGGCTTGATAGTCAGTATTCGAAAGAAAATTACCCGAAGTGGGGAAGGAATGGGGCAGCACTCAGACATTTCTTGGATATTTGTGCATCTACCACATTTAAATACATCCTTTCTTGATGAGATCTTTACACTGGTAAAACACTAGTTTTGAATCTCAAACTGAAAAATGTCCTTCGAGATCCATTTTGAATCACTGCGTAAAGTGTATTCTTCTTCACAGTTGTTGCAATTTAGATTCCAGTGAATCAATCATCTCTGATACATGTTAATTTTAAGTCTCTCTGAATTATATACTACTTTTGTGTGCCTTCTCAAGCGCAATGATGCCTGCGCATGACCAAAATTTACATTTTGATCTGTTCATCCAGCAAAGACTCATAGCTACCTAAAGGTTTTTCTGTGTGCTCGTTGGGTAGCTAAAGACACAGTTACTTCAAAATGGATAGTGAAGACTCGGATCAGGTTAAGCGTTTGCTAGGCTGATCTGAGTTTTCGTTTTCACATATCAAATTGTTGTTACCTGGTCGCATATTGTTTGGTGTTTCGTTGTTCAGCCTTTGACGTCTCAGTCAAATTTGTGATGCGTGTTTAAATCTTATTGAACATGCGCGTGACAAAACCATCAACTTGACCTGAAACTCCAGCAAACTCGTGTCATCCGCCCAATCTGGTCAGCCTTCCCTATGCGCTCAATAGGTAGCGGCTGACTCATACAGAGGGCCAAGACTGATCTGATGCCTAGGCTGATCTGAGTATTCACTGGGTGCACACGTCATTATTGGTTTTGTCAAGCGGTGACCTATTTGTAATAACAAATGAAAATTTTCTAAATACATTCAGGAATTTAATGCCTATTACCATGGGGGAAAAAATTAGCAGACGACATACTGACATATTTTTTCTTATTTGTCCCAGGAAATAGGTTTTGGCATTTCATGCTAATTGTCTCAAATTGTCTCCGAGTGCACTGGTCATTTTGTAAGTTCAGTCATGCTGTGGCTAAAATAACATAAGAGCATGATACAAACGAACACAGACAACTCGAACAAATCCAAGAATTTACCTAGTGTGCCTAGCAAAGACTTAGATCATAGAGGCCGTCAGCATGAAAATAGCTTGATATCTAAGCTACCCAATGAGCGTACAGCGGACTGATCACACAGGGCGGATGCCCTGGGTGACCTCGACGTACAGGTCTAATTGTTGTTTGCCCAGGCTCAATTAAAACAAAACAGAACGCCAGAATGCGTAGTCGATTGCATGCCATCGCAAATCCCAACGCTCGATACCAATATCATGACTGATAGACGAACAGACAGACTCATTCTTGCACACCCTCACCATGTAAAGAAGTCCTGTAGCAACTATGGTTAAATTCCGCCCAGATGGGAAATGCTAGCACGACGGACAGATAGTCGGACAGACTGACGCCGGACAAACAGTTAAATAATATTGCTCTCGCGCACCCTATCCATGAAGGAGGGGTTTTGTTTGTTTGTGTTGAGGTTTTTCGGCCCAGTCAACCTAATGGGGTCATTTTGAGCGCGGCCAGTTTATTGAAATATACTTTTACTGGGCAGGCTAAGTCCTGTCCTACCAATGCTGTGCACAATCTTCCGCCAGGAACTGACAACTGCTCTTCTTGAATCAGCGAAAGGGAGAGAATGACCGTAGAAAATATTTCATGATCAAATCTCCGCGAAAGAATGTTGCTAGCCTCGCTCGGGTCGAACCCGCCACATCCTGATCACCGGTCGGACGCGCATCCGACTGAGTCACAGAGGCCGGCTATGAGGAGAGATACCAACCCTGCTTCCAACAACAGACTCTGCTTTTTTTTAAATCAGTAAAAATGCAATGTAAAAACAGTAAAGCATATTCAAAAAAATTACAGGCCCGACCTTTTTTCTTATCGGAGAGAGAAAGAGAGAGAAAAAAAAATCTTTTCTCCTACCTATAGACCAAATTTTTTTTTCAGCAAGTTAGTGGAAACACGTCTATTTTTTACGCCTTAGTTATATCATAAATTCGACTTTTTTACGTATCATATCAAATATTGATCATGTTTATGTGATATAAATATGATTGACGAAACTGAAATGGTGATTTCTGAAACTGATTCTTTTTACAAAGTATTCTATTCTAATACAAGCATATCACAGCTTGAAACAGTCTACAAACAAACACCTGCTAACATAGATATTCCTCAAATGGAAAGAAACTGAGAGAAAACAAAAAAAAAAAAAAAAAAAAAAAAAAAAAAAAAAAGAAAAAAAAATTCTAAATTTGATCTGGATCTGCACTATAACTAGGCTATATCATAATTATGATGTTATCTGAATGATAACAATATTCATTGTGCAACAGATCCACCTGTTCACAAGAAGTAGTTGTTAATGAACTGAACACCTTTGGAACTGGAGTCCTGCTAAGACCAGAGATAAGCTAATACCATTCTCTGCTATATTCTAAAACGTTTAATTACAAACTGGCCTTGCTGAATTCAGGCCTTTAAGATTGTTGCGCACATGATTGTCATTGACCGATGAAATCAAACCGGCATCAGACATACCAACCAATTGTCCACGATAGGAAACCCATAAATCGTTGTCTCTAAACAGAACTCCATTTCCAAACTGAACTTCTTTTATTAACTCTTCTCGAGTCACGACCCGAAGTTACTAAAGAACCTGAGTAATATTACTCTCGTCCACGTGACTACCGCTGACCAATGAAGTTAATCCAGGAAAATAGCCTTTGTACGAAATCAATGTAACCGTTATTTACAGCCGCGCTTTTCTTATCGCTGTGACGTCAGGATGCTGTGTAAAGAGGATTATCTGTAAAACCGCTTTTCTTATCGCTGTGACGTCAGGATGCTGTGTAAAGAGGATTATCTGTAAAACCTGGACAGGGCTTTGTGTTGGGACACGGGAAAACAGTGCACTGTTTGCTTAAATTACAAGAAGTTAAGGGTTAAATGGAACAAGTCTTAAGTCCCCTTTTAGGACCATTTTCCGAGCCTCATTCAAGGACAGTCAACCCAGCAGTGCTGTCAGTGCTTTTATTATATTTGTGCACGTGTAGTAGACGAACATTTAGTTATGTGGTATTAGATTTGATTATTATGTCCTTCCCTCTGAAGAGAGTTTCCCTTCCCCTTGTCACATCATGTGAACTTTCTCCCAGGGATCATGCATCGTTTAGATAATATTGTACCAACGTCGAAGCAACGTCATGACGTTGAAAAAAGGCACTGACGTTCTAACAACGTCAATGAGGCGTTGTATAAAAGACATGCGCCCAATGGGCTCACTATGTCTTACACTTACACCCATACTTACATCCTCTTTTAATTATAAAATTAAATACAATCGATTGTTAAAGTAGTGGTTTGCCTGAATACTGTATAAATGAAACATTCACTTTTATGTTTGCATTTTTTGCATTTAAAACCCCAAGAAACTTTCTTATTTATTAAACCATCCACTGAAAAGGACTGGAGACTTATTTTCGTGCAACAACATTCGAGAGGCTTCGAAAATGAAAGCTTAAACTTTAATCTGCTGATTTTAACTAAAAGGAGAAAAGTACGTTCTACTGTTTACCCAGAAGACTGACATTTCGTTCAAACATTATCTTACAAAGAAGATAATTTTTAAAAAATATAACATATCATTTCATGTGATTGGGCCAATCCAGCCAAACTATACAAATACATAAATTTTCTTAAGATTGTTGTCCACGTGATTATTATTTACCAATGAAATCAAAACATGCGTTTGTACAAAATCCATGTAACGGTTGCTTATAGATCCACCTTGTTTGTCACTGTGACGTCAGAGTGTCATGTAAAGGGGGCTACATTGTATCTGTAAAACCTGCACTTGGACAGTGGCAAACAGTGCGATCCAGATCAGACGCCACAGAACGCGGCGTCTGATCAGGGTCTGCACTGTTTGCAAAAGTTACGGGAAGTTAAGGGTTAAATGAAACAGTTTTAAGTACTCGTTCAGCATCATTTACACAGCTTACACTCAGTGGCAATCGACCCACCAGTGCTGTTAGTGCTTTGATTTTTATCTGGTGATTTAACCTACGAAATGCCGAAGCTAACATTTATTGTAAACTGAACACATAATGTGCCACAGCGTGACACAACGCACCTTCTTACACGTGTCCGAGCAGTCTAATCAGAGTCTTCGTTTTCTGCACAACAATTCAATTTCACCTACAGATATATTGATGATGTATTGTCTCTGAAAAACACAAAATTTGCAGAGTATTTAGAATTCATCTATCAACGTGAACTTGAAATAAAGGAAACAACGGAGACTGCAGCCTCCTCCTCATACTTGGATTGTTATCTCTACATTGACAATGGAAAGTTTACTACTAGGCTTTACGACAAACGGGATTTCAATTTTTCCATTGTTACCTTTCCATTCCTAAGCAGTAATATCCCTTCTGCACCAGCATACGGCGTTTACGTTTCACAGTTAATCCGTTATGCCAGAACCTGTTCAATTTATCAGGACTTCATGGAGCGTGAGAAAGTGCTCACTACAAAGTTGTTGAGCCAGGCGTATCAAAAAACCAAACTGGTAGCAACACTTAAGAAGTTCTATGGGAGACATCATGATCTTGTCAATCCCTACAATGTGGCAGTTTCCAGAATTGTTTCTGATGTTTCTGCCAGTGACGCGCTATAAGTAGACTTCCCAAATCCCGGACATACGCTTCTACCAATATTTCCTTCGTTCAGGCCTATGGGCATGGTGGGCGAAGCTTGCTTACCAAGTAATGCTTACTATCCGCGGACGCCTGATTACACCCTTAGTTCTGGGGTCAATGTCTGTTGGTCTAAACATTCTGATTCGTCATTCGTTTATGGATTTATGAGTTTGGATTACGGCTTTAATACCATGACCGCAACTACTTTCTGCACGACTACACTTTGCCTCCTTGACTATCCAAAATGCGCCTAGTGAAGATTCAGAGCAGACCGCAAATGCGCAGGCTGATCTGAATCTTCGCTGAGCGCAATTGCCCGGATGCGTTTCCAGACGCTGTGGCTTAAATGATATCAGTTCCACCGTTGGTATTAAATGCAGTTTCAGATGGATAATTTCTCCTCGGTACCATTCCTTGGATTCTAAATAAGTTCCCCTATATTCTACATCAAAATTCCTCCTACAAACTTTATTCTGTTATTTCAGTAACGATTGCTAATAGAATGAGAATATTCGCAATTTAGGGCCAATGCAACTGTCACTTAATATGTTTCCGTAAAAAGTACTTCAGGCAGTATATGGGCCGCGCATGCGAAAATGTGTCTCCGCGCATGTGCGGAAGTGGGGCGGTGGCGGTCGCGGTGGCAGAAGGGCCTTTAAATCTTGCGTTACTGATATCCAACCTCGTCCTCAATTGTAATACAGTTACACATGCAATGTTTGGTCCGACTAGAGTTTCCTAGCTCTTCCATTGATTACAACATAGAAACCTTATAAATTAATTACCTTCTTAATACTAGCATGATGAAATCATTGTACTGAAAGTACTTAGAGGCAGGCAAGTCGCTCACAATTCCCTTTTCTTTGCAGTGCTTTTGCAAATGAGCCAACCTTTGAGACTTCATGTCTTAACAAACAGGCTCTGGAAGGATCGCATTTGCTGCCGATAGCCTGGTACTTTTAGTCTTAGTCGTTACTGTTGAATTCCTGAGTGGCTTTTTTTTCCTGCAAAGAGTTCATTTTTATTGAGGGAACTAATCAACATGGAGAATGTAGGGACTTTGTCACAAAGAAGTGGTCTCCCTATTTTAGCTTGGGGATTGTTACTTTTGTTTTTACCTCCCTGTAAATGAATTCATTTCCTACGACTAATTTGATTGATGTTTTCAATCATCTATCGCAGAACATTGCACAATTTGTTTAACCATGAACTCTTTATCGCTTCAGTTTGGATAATTGTATTTAAGCTATCGTCTCGTTGGTTTTACAAAAGATAGCTTTCCAAACAAGAATGTACCACACTTTCGCGATGTTGTATAATAAACAGCCACAGATCCATTTTAAATTCAAGGAGTGTCAGAGTTAATTTATTTGTTGTAAGTTTTACACAAATTCCTGTATATTAAGCAAACAGTGACAACCTTGATCAGGCGTCGCATCTGGGTTATCACTGTTTTCCAATGTCCCCAGAGTGCCTAATTTCGACGTATCTATTTTAAATTTAAGTTGTGTCATACTTCTTTGTACATTTATACATTTTTTATGCAAACAGTGGTGACCCTGATCAGACTCGCATTCTGTGGCGTCTGATCAGGGTCTACATCGTTTGCAAATGTCCATAAACTGCCTTTAAACAGAACTATGTTAATCTTAAGGAGTGTCAGGTTTGTTTTGTTTGATGTAAGTTTGCAAAAAAACAAAAAAATCAAAAAAAAAAAAAAAAAAAAAAAAAAAAAAAAAAAAATCTTGCGCTGTAAATTAACAGCGATGCTGCATTTGGTGTCGTCTGATCAGGGTCTACAATGTTTGCCAAAGTCTCAAAAATACCTCCAAATGTCTTTGGACAGATCAACTGGACAAATTCATTTAAAAGTTAAGGGGTATCAAGTTTGCTGTATTATTTGTTGTAAGTTTACAAAAGTACATGTACTATCTTCCTGAGCTTGAACAGATTGTTTCTGTTGGCCAAAAGCCCTAAAGAACATATCCAGCATACCGTGTGTAGCTTCTCATCGGAATGCCTAGATGAGCCGCTACAGTACGCAGTAAGTTATATGTTCTCTCGTTCCCACAAGAAGAAACCGCATGACCCTAATAGTGACGCGAACCCGCTTTATGAGAAAAAAATGATATTATTATCCTGTTCATTTTCATTGTTTTATTGGGAGTTAAATGTACAGCTAAAGCGACCTGATTTACATGTCGTCATCTTCATAAAAGTAAAACACTGAGATGAAAGCTTGTTTATCTCATTGAAAATACTTTAATTATTGATACGTTTATTTCACTTGTCAGTGCGAACGGGACATTTACCATGTAAAAAAACCAGGTGTTTACGCAATGTATTTATACGCGTTGATCAATGTTGCGTTATCGAAGGTATAAGTATTGATTTCAAAAGCAAACCGAGGCCATTTTGAATTCTAATAAATCAAAAATGAGCTTTTGATTGAACTTGATTTGTTTCATTGAGTATACTTGAGTAGATTATTCATTTCTTTAGATATTTGTGTTTTTAAGTTGTGTTTTTTGCGCGGAGGACTACTGGTAAGAATGTCTAAAGAGGTACACACAAAATCTGATGTACCGTTACCATAGGCAGGCTTACGCCCGCTTAACAGCGATGGCAATCCAACGAGGACTCGACTGTCGAAAATATAACGGTGAGACCGGTACAGTGGCCCAATAGGTATAGTTTCCGCGTTGTGACCGGGATGTTGTGGAACCGCCGTCGTGCGCTTAAATAATGCATCACATGTGTTAATCTTTGATCGGATCAATCCTTTCATCCCTGAGTTTCTCTAAAGTGGACATTGTCATTTTTGAATTTGGACATGTCCACCCTTAAAATAGGGGTTTCAAAAATAAAATGGCAAACAGTGTACATCCTAATGAGACGGCTCGTTACGACCTCCGTCTCATCTGGATCTACACTGTTTACACAGGTGCATGTATCTGTTTTGGACTGTCGGGATTAAGGCGTGCACCACTTAGCATGTCAAACGAAAACAGGGTATAAATTCCCAACGATCAAATACAAATGCTACTATCATTTACTATAAAACATAATACACTAAATTCAGTATTTTAGGAATGTTTGCGAAACAGATTGCGGTGGGGAACTGCCCATATTATAAGATGCAGATGCAGCAGAATAATATAGGGACCAAACATGGTTTTTCATGCATTAACAGTCACCAGAATCCGTGGGAGGTGTTGAAAACTGAGGACGAAGGCCGCGATTTTCAACACCTCCTAAGGGACCTGGCGAATGTTAATGCATTGAAAAACCATGTTCGATCGCTATTATTGCATACAAACTGAAAGCATTTGCAACATTTTGCGTTGTTTTATTGCTTGCACTATTTTGTTTCGCCTTTTCACCGATACCTCGCGAACGTAATTTCTTCTGTCTATGCTCATTCTAGGGCCGGGCAGTACATATCTCGTAACGGCAGCAAATATGTGGCCCCAGTACGATCATATTGAAAGTTGCGTAGCCGTGCATTAACAGCGCGTGAATTGCCTTGTTAATACACGGCTTTTCGACGGTTAATCCACGGCTGTTCATAACGTGCAACACTGCTTTTTATGCAATTATTAAAAGTAATAAGTGATTTCCTACAAGATTGTATATGCACCCACATCCACGCAGATTCCTCGCAGAGCACTGTATGTTATCCAAAGATCCAAAGTGTCTTCAAACGGACATCGCGAGTGCTTAGGCTGATCTGACATGCAATATAGTAGGACATTCTGTCTCCCGACTCAGATATCACAGAACATATGGTGTTAAGCATAATCAACAGCACCAATTTAACAAAATTTCAAAGACAAATGCACCAAATGCTTAATAACGGAGCTAGGAGTAACAGAAACCGGTGTAAAATCTCTCAACAAATGAACCTGGGCACATCATTTCCTACAAGATACATGTGCGCCAAGCGAAGACTCAGATCAGCCTGTGCATCGCACAGGCTGATCAGAGTTTTCGCTGTCACCTGGAAGACGCTTTGGATTTTTGGCTACCCAACATGTGTCATGCAAAGACTGATAAGACCGCGCCTGTGCGCAGGCTGGTGTGAGTCTTCACTGGGCGAACATGGAAATGCTGTCAGCCGGCTCAAGTATCTTTAGAAAATGATTATCAGAGGTAAAGTACACGATGCCTTAGAACCAATCTAGCAATGATTTATTAGAAGGAGGAGAATGAAGACTTATAAATGACAGGTCAACCAGCTGAACGTCAGATCAATTTAATATCATAGAGAAAATCATAAGATGTAGGATTGTAAATCATATGACTACTTATAATCGGGCCTTCGGGCATACACAAAATGTGCAGATTCACATCATCCTGCGCATGCGCAAATTCTCATCCGGACATTTTCTCTTTATTGACAGATTCTATTGTATCTACTTATTCTATCTGCGGACAGCGAATGCCCTGATCAGACTGCGCGAATGCGCAGGCTGATCTGGGACTTCGTTGTCCGCATATGCCTGAAGACACGTTTTCGCATGGCGCGGCCCAATTTACTATCAGCTTCCAAAAATAGCTTTATGTTAAGATGATCTTGTTTTACGCAGCTTTTAGAATGTACTGTAGATAAAAAGAAGGCAATGCGTCAAGACCAGAAAGTCCATGAAATTTTGTAAAACATTTAATAAGTGGCCTTTAAGAAATAGAGACGAATATCTTAGTTGATAAACTAAATAACGAGCGACAGGCAACTTAGCAGCCAGAGGATACAAAAGTATATATCCAATTAATAAAGGAATGCAGATCCGAAATCTCGTTAGGTTCTAATTTTAAATATTTCACTTTGGATGTATGCACATTTTAAATCAAGCCAAAGCATCTACGATCTTTTAAGAAAAAAAAAAAGAATATACAACATGGACCATATGCGTAGCGCTTGTTACGCCCATTACGCATATGCGTAAGGAAAACAATTGCAATAGAGAAAGATCACCTAACATAAACTATAATCCCCGCCTTTATCATATAGCTGCTCTTAAAAGAAAGAATTTGCTCCCGGAGGAAGCAAGTTCTTTTCTTTAAGAGTAGCCCCCGTTTTGGAAAGTCATTCTAGTAGTAGGTACATGCAGATTGTTTGGATGTGCGTAAAATATTTCCAACCTGGCTACTCGCTTGAGGGCATCTTACTGCCATTAACATCACAACGTCCGTAGCGAAATAGTTCAATACCACATAGAGGCCACTTCTTCGATTTTCTGAGCGAAAGAAAAAAGATGATTACCATACTATCTGTGCTTACCTTGTTTTGTACACAAACACTCACTTTTGTCATTGTGGCATGTATTTACTAATAAACTCTTTTGTGCAAATTAGGATGGATGAGAGGTCCGGGAGCATGTAACAATAAGTGATAATTGTTCATCTCTTCCTTGGTAGTCCGAGATAATAAAAATACTATACCCTGAGCTGATCCAAAATGAAGAGGTATATTTCAGCATCATGTTGACAATTTCCGCTTGTCATTTTCATGAATATTAACTTTAAGGAAAACAGATATTCATTGCATTTACATACATGCATATGACTTGGTCCCAACATTCTCAACGTTTCACCACGTGGGTCACAAGGTGTTGCCAGCAAAATCCTGTCCAAGATGTCTACTATAAATTATTATTTTTTTTTTAACGCTAGCATTGATTTTAAGTATGGTAAGCAGTCGTCATCCAGAAATTGGTAATCGAAGCCTCTACGTTGTACGAAATTCCCTGTCATATACAATGTAATAAAATACCAAGTAACGTTTTCAATGGGCATATCAAATCCAATTGTGCTGCAGATCGTAGATGCACGATTTGAAACGATTTGAAATGTGCGTGCCTCCAAAACGAAAAAAAAAAAAAAAAAAAGAAAAGGTGCAGTCAAAGGCAAAGAAGTGGAAATCTACCTGTATTAAGCAAGCATCTGTCTTAAGCAACCAGTTTTTGGCTTTCCCATAGGTGCTTGCTTAACACAAATTTGACTGTAATCAGCTTTCTGTCAAAACATTATTCGTACCAAATACGATCGTACAAAGACATCGGCGTCTGGTTGCGCCGTGTTAGTGGGATATTATTACCGCCTGTCTGTTTAATGTTGTGACTGTCGTAAATAACGTTTCGAGTGTGACCCATGGAAAACAAGCCTTGTGGACTCTTGCACCTGACTCTTTGGTCATGTTCATTTCCAATCAGAGGGGTGTCCGGTTTATTTTAATTAGCATTACCAGTTTATTAGCATAACCAGTTATCAGACGTTTTGCGGCGTCTGATCTGGATCTACACTGCGTGCCAATGTCCTTTCTCAGGGACGCTAAATGTATGGGTTAACTTTGTGTCTCCCGTAAATAACAGTAAGTGATAAGTTATTTCCGTAAAGCTAATTTCAGCAATGAAACCAAATAGGAAACACAGGGTACTCTGGATCTAGATCAGTTCGTTGTGGCAGTTCAGTCTTTGGACCACCGTTTTCCTTAAAACAATAATAAAGCTATTTTACCCTGTTTTAAACTCTGTATTACACTTTTAACACGTTTTATTTATTTACTAATTTATTTATTCATTTTATTTATTTATTTATTTATTTATTTACTTATTTATTTATTATTGCAATGTTTCTTTAGGTCGCAATCAATCACAACGTAACACTCGCGAGGGGATGTGTTGCAGTACAGAAAGAGAGATACATACATGTAGAGTATGTTTCTGCTGACTTAGTTAAGAAATTCAGAAGGTTATTGGTAGTATTGTTTTCTTAGAATTATGCAAAATTGCCAGTCGTAATAAAAAGGTATTTTACTACACGAATATTCTGCGACAAACTGCGTGAATCGGTGTTGAGCCAGACAAGGCTGATAACGTTGTTTCTTTCTTTAATTTCAGATGGGTGAGTTGGGCCTCAGAATAAATGATGTCTCCTTCCTGAATCTGTTTTACAGAAAATCGGTGCTTGTTAATCGATGCTTTGTGTCAGTTCCACGGAGACGTTTGTATATCATCAGTAGACATATAATCTATTGACCACGCTTAAGGGCATCAATCGTGCCAATTATTTCTTACTTACATATGTCATCTTTGTAAATTCTAGAATTCAAACTCTCCAGACAATCAAGGTGAACCGATACGCTTTCAAGGGAGAAAATTCTTATCTATAGTCCACACTTAAGGGCATCAGCCGTGTCAAATATTTTTACTTATATTATTTCATCCGTCTAAATTCCTCGAACAAAAACATTTCAGACATTCAAGGTGACTTAGATACCTCAAAGGGAGATATTTTTTAGCTATAGCTCACGCTTAACAACATCAGTCCTGCTTATTATTTCTTGCATATGACAGCCTTGTAAGTTCCTTGCACACAAACAGTTCAGTCATTAAAGATTACTTCATACACGTTCAAGGGAGAAACTTTGAGCTATGGTCTACGCTTAAGGACACCAGTCGTGCCAATTATTTCTGGCTTACATGTGTCATCTATTTTAATTTCCAGAACGCAAACATTTCAGACAATTAAGGTAAACTGGTACAATGTTAAGGGAGCTGACTCTGATCTACAGCCCTTAAGAAATTTAAGACAGGAGTGCACTATAAAAAGAGGATTAAGTTCCACAGTATCATTCTGTCTCCTGATCTCAAGGAGGTAACATCTCAAGTCAACCAACAGAATTACCATGTATCGTGTTTCTAGTCCACTGATTGAGTAAAATAAATTCACACCTTTCCCTGTATAGGTAAAATATTCCCTGTACTGGAAACCAGACCCCCGGTTAAAAAATCCTGTCTTTAAGGGCACCAGTCTTGTGAATCTTTTCCTTTTCTTGCTTACATGTCATCCTTGTACATTTCTAGAATACAAACATTTAAGACAATAAAGGTGAACTTAAGCACTTTCAAGGGAGATAACTTGTTTTAATCCATGTTTAAGAACACCTGTCTTGTCATTTTCGTTTGTCCTTACATACAAGTATGACATCCTTCTAAATTCCTAGAACATAAATTTATAGACAGTTAAGGTGACAAAAAGGTAAGAGTAAAGTCCAGGGAGTGCCACAATCACAAACCGCAGCCCTTCCCAGAACCCAAGAGGAAGAGGAAACCGACAAATCTAAACAAGCACAAAACGAACAAACGTACGAAAAGCACTAAGATTAGCTCTCTCTTCCCCAAGCGAGGTAATCGCAATACTAAAAGGACTGAAAAACACAAGAACAAAATGACACACGGAAAGACATACAACAAATCGCCTCGTACATGTAGAATAAACCACAAAGCAACAAAGAGTAAGACTAACACCGGAACCACTTGAACTTGCACACCTTCAAGGAACACGACTCTGATCTATAGACCACGCTTAAGGTTATCAGTCATGCCAGTTATTTCTGGCTTACATATGTCATCCTTTGGAATTTCTAGAAGCAAATAACTGGCTAATCGGAGCTGAAACGATAATCGACTATCAGTCCTGCCATTGTGATCGATAATCCATTAGTAATCACTGAAGATTTGGTCATAATTTTACCTGTCTGAGCATGACTCTTACCATATGTTATACTTTATTGCATATATTCGGTCAGACAGGCCTGAGCAAACAGTGTAGACCCTAATGAGACGCCGCAAATGCGGCGTCTCACCAGGGTCTACACTGTTTGCCACCCATCCAGTTATTTTTAGAAACAACAATGGGTAGTAAATTGTACTTGTTCAAAATTTAGATAATGTATGGTAAGGATTGAGGTGTCTGAATACTAAGGGTAAATACGATAAAGTAACACACACAGAAATCAAATGATCGATTATTCAGCCTTACAAATAACGTAGAAATTTAAGGTGAATTGACACACTCTGAGGACAACTCTGAGCTATAGTCCACGTTTAAGGACATCAGTCAGGTCCTTTTGTCTGGCTTACATATCATCATCCTGGTAAATTCCTTGAACACAAATATTCCAGACATTTAAGGAGAAATGATATACGTTCATGGGAGATTACTCCGATTTATAAGCCACGCTTAAAGACATTAATCGTGCAATATACTTCTTGCTTACGTAAGTCATCTTGTAAATTCCTAGAATTCGAGCACAGGAAACTCTGATGTGTAGTCGACGCTTAAGGTCATCAATCGTGCTAATAATACCTAGCTTATACTTTGCAATCCTTGCAGATTCCTAGAACACAAACATTTCAGGCAATTAAGGTAAATTGTCACTTTTTTCAAGGGAGATAACTGTCGCAATTACCTTTGGTCTTTGTTTCCTTCCGAAAAGCCGTCTACTTTAGAAGGACAAAAATTGCTCACAGAAAGAAATATTTGTTGTTGTTTCTTTCTTTGAAAAAAAAAAAACAAAAACAAAAAAAAAAAAAAAAAAAAAAAAAAAAAAACGACGTATTATGGCCTGGAGCTGTCCGTCCGTCCGTACGTCCGTCAACATTCTTGTACGCCTCATAACTCAGTAACCGTTCGGGATATCTTCATGCAATTTTGTAGGAATATGTATTAGGTCAGGACGACGTAACGCGCACAAGAATAATTTGCTCCCCCTTTGTTTCCAAGTTATGCCACTTTGATTATTGTTTTCCAAACATTCTTGTACGCGCCATAATTCAGTAACTGTTAGGGATATCTTCATGCAACTTTATAGGAATATATATTAGGTCAAGACGATGTGTTGCACACAAGAATGATTGTTCTCCCTTTCTTATTTTCCAAGGTATGTCCCTTTGATTAATTTTTCCAAACATTCTTGTACGCTCCATAATTAAATAACAGTTCAGAATATCTTCATGCAATTTTATAGGAATATGTATTAGGTCAGGACGATGTGTCGCGCACAAGAATAATTTGTTCCCCCTTTCTTAGTTTCCAAGTTATGCCCTTTGATTACATTTTTTTGCAAACATTCTTGTACGAGCCATAACTCAGTTACCGTTAGGAATATCTTCATGCAAATTTATAGGAATGGGTATTAGGTCAGGACAACGAGTTGCGTATAATAACGGTTGCTTTCGGTTACGTTCTTTCAGAGTTATGCTCTTTGGTTCTTTTTATGCTAATTTTGTATATACAAATCTTGTGCATGCCATAACTTGATAACCATATGGAAAATATTGATGAAACTTTATATGTGTATATGCCTATTTTTTTAAAGGACATATTATAGCATGGTGCTGTTTGTCGAGCCGTCCATTCGTCCGTCCGTTCGTATGCCCGTAAACATTCTTGTACACGTCAAAATTCAGTTACCATTCAGGATATCTTCATGCAAATTTATAGGAATATGTATAAAGTCAGGACAACGTGTCGCATACAAGAATGATTGCTCCTCCTTTCTCAGTTTCCAAGTTATGCCCCTTAGACTTTTTTATCAAACATTCTTGTACGCACCATAACTCAGTAACCATTGGGGGTATCTTCATGTAATTGTATAGGAATGTGTATTAGGTCAGGACGACGTGCAAAGTACAAGAATAATTGCTTCCCCTTTCTTACTTTAAAAGTTTTGCCCCTTTGATTATTTTTTTTTTCTAAACATTCGCTGTAACTCAGTGACCATCGAAGATATCTTCATGTAATTTTATAGAAATGTGTATTTGTTCAGGACGACATGTCATGTACAAGAATAATTGCTCCCCCTTTCTTACTTTCCAAGTTTTGCCCCTTTGATTAATTTTGCATTTCTAAACATCTGTGCCAGTTCATCGTGGAAGCTTTTTTGTATTTATACTAACAGTATTTCATATGTTAATTGTTTTAATACAGGTGCAATCATTCATTACAGAGTTGCTATTCCTGTTTGTCTGCCTGTCCATCTTTTAGCCATACACATAGTGTACATTGGTTAGAATTCCTTTAAAAAGTTTGGTCCCACTGTCTTAGGAAACGGGCGTATAATGCGCCGCTTGCGAAGCTCTTGTTGTATTATTGTCTGTAAAATGTACTATATTTCATGAGCCGACTCGATAAACCCAGGTCTACTATTCTACGTTCTTGTCTATCAATGTATCCACTATTCAATTTTGTTAGAGTAAAGGGAAATTAATACAGTAGTTGATATATCCATAGCCCGCTAGAGTTGATGTACTGAATGAGACTAGATACACTTGTTGATTTTATGCCATTTTAATCCATTTATGCTTAGCGTCCAATTAAAGGGACATTATTAAACAGCATGAGCCAAGATTAGACGCAGCTGAATGCGGCAACTGATCAGGGTCTACACTATTTGTATCAAATACAGGAATTTTTATAATAAATGGTCATGCTAAAAGCAAACCTGATATCCTTAGATTGGAAATGAATCTGTCCAAAGAGAGAAATAGAAGAGTCTGCTATGTATAAATACAGTATAACCTCAATGGCTCGAAACCGGATGGCTCGTTTACCGTGGATGATTCGAACTTTTTTTTCAGTCCGCACAAAATCCTTCCAATTATTAGGCCCTGACACAGGCTCATAATTCTACTAACAGGGCTATCAGCTCTCTGGTATAGGGCATATTACATATTGTGTGCGGGTTGCCTATCATCTGTTTGGCTGCTCACTGAGACGTTATCAGGAATACAACCTGGTTCTCTTAGAGAAACTGTTATGAGAATTCATTTCACCTCTGCAATATTTCATTAAATGTTAAGAAATAAAAATCACAAATGCCAGATGCCTAGTCAAAGGTCAAAGCTGGTTAACACTAAGCATGCTGGGTAAAAAAAAATCAGCAGAAAATATTTTGAAAATTCTTTCATTTTCCCTGAAAACGAAGTTTGAAATTTTATGCAAACTCATTTTGCAAGGAATGTCAAATCCCACTTTCTGTGTGTGGGTGAGGGTGGGAGGGGGCAATGGGGGTGGGAGTTGCGGAAATTAAAAAATATCAATTTGTCGTCTGATGAATTTGTCCTGAGAGTAGTAAAGGTTTAAAGACCAAAGTTAAGGTGATAAAACTTGAAGTCATTCTCATTTTACAAACACGTAAATGCAAATCACTGCTGGAGTCAGCTAGCCAATGATATGGCACTCACTTTCTGTAAGCCGTTTCAAGGATCATAGCCCCGCCAGTAAAATTATAAGCCTCTGGCCCTGAAGATGCAAACGCTAAACCTCTGTGTTGAAACCAAGTACACAGATACTATACATCACGAAAACATTCCTACATATTGTTAAACCTCAGTTTTATATATTAAAACTTGGGTTTACAGTATATGCATTACTTTTTTTTATTTCTGCTCAAAAACATAGATTGTGGGTACTTGTTAGAACCGCCGCCTGGCCGAGGCGGTTCTAACGAGTAGCGACAATCTATGTTTTGGGCAGAAGTATGAAAAATATATTTTTATCAGAAAATTTTCATTTTTTGGTGATAAAATTTTCAATATATATATGTGTGTGTGTGTGTGTGTGTGTGTGTGTGTGTGTGTGTGTGAACAAGCGTGTTTTCGTAATGCGTTGCGGTTATTTTGCAACAAATGAGATCTGCTACATAATAAACCATGTGAAATGCCAAGTGCTCATGCCGATATAATGCAGGTGACTGGAATCTGACTGAGACCAAACCAATTAAAAATCAAACAATTGCAGATTGTGAGCATTTAATAAGCGGACGTTTAAATGAAGCAGCTATGTAAATTCATTATTACTCTGTCCCTAAGCAGAGTTTGTCATTTTATTTACATTTCCATAAATTTTGCGTTTCGGGTAAAAGTCCCACAGATTGGGAGGCGATATCTCAAAATGGCTGAAATATTGTTGACTTGGACGTTGGATTTTAATTCAAGCAGTGGATTCAGAAGTCAAGGATAGTCTGAAATCAAATTCAATTAGATATGACTGCATCACTGTTAATCTGAACTCATGTACATTGGTGTACGCACGGAAGGACCCCAAGGAAGGCATATTGCAGTTGAATGTTAAATTCTAGAGGGTGGGCTGCTGCTTCTGAAATTCGTGCAGTAGAAGTTCTTTCCAACTGGGAGATAAAAGTGTGGTAAAAAGGGATTCAAAACAACAATGTTGACTCGTAGTTTCTCCCGATGTGTTCAGAATGCGGTGTTGCTTAAAGGCAATGTCTTAATATCATATTGTTATTATAATAGTAGTGTATCAAAAAACAGTTTTTCAGAAATCTACTGTAACTTTATTGTCATTTTGACAAAAAGTTCGAGAGGGTATCATACATTTTGAGATTGGAGGAGATGCGTAAAATATCATTATTTTATGAAGTTAAAGTAGATTTTTGTCATTTAAAAAAATGTTTAGGTTTGTCTACCTTACCATTGAAGCAAGTGATCATAATTTTGACGCACAGATATAGATATCACCTATTCAATTCATATCATTTTAAAATGTTTAGAACCTCATTAAATATTCAGAAAATGGCGGGACCTTTGTAAATGGTTTTATGAAGTCTTTAAACATCTTTAACTTTCGTACTTGTTGTCTATTTTGATGTATGGTTTGTCAAGAACATTCCTCTCTGATACATTCTTCAGCAACATTGCATTTTCCTTTAATTGTCATCCTGATTCACGTAAGCTATAAACAGGTTGTTGATCAGTTTTCAATTTCTCGCCTGATTGCTCGAAATTTGAAACCAGTTGACAACCTATATTTACTGTTGAAACATTACCTAAGCGGAAGTAAATATACCGCTATACATTGTTTTATACTTTGGCCTTGTCAAGCGAAAAGGGGCCTTCGAAAATATACAAAATGCCCAAATTTAGATCATCCTGTGCATGCGCGAAGTATCATCCGGGTCTTTACTCTCCATTCGTACATTTTGTAGTATCAAAATTTAATGTTTCTGTTAGTGGTCAGTGAAGATCCTGATCAGACTGCAAAATATTCATTTGGCAAAGAATCCTGTCGCAGTGCGAGTTACTGTCTTCTACGGAGCACTTTTTGCTACAGAGCAAAGAAAAAAACATTTGCACGAATTGGCCACGCCATGCGAAAACATGTGTTCAGGCATCTGCGGACAGCAAAAACCTAGATCAGCCTGCGCATCCGCGCAGTCTGACAAAGGCTATACTGTCCGCTAACAGAATCACTTTATTCTATAGAATGTATGAACGGAGAGCAATGAGTGTGGCGGTGAACGTTTTGCGGCCGCCTTAGTAACACCCTTTAAAAACGTGACAAAGTATTTGTACTTCGTGATGCTTGTAAGCTTTTAAATCGGCGAGGCGGTTCTAACGAGTACCCACAATCTATTTTTTTGAGCAGAAATAAGAAAAAAATGTATACCCCTGTAAACCCCAGTTTTACTATATAAAATGGGGGTTTAAGCGGGTCAATATTATATAGGAATGTTTTTGTGATGTGTTCAGCATTTCAAAAGGGGAAAATTAAATACGTAAACCTTTGATATTTGGCTGGTATAGACATTCAGATATATAGTAAGAATGAGGCGATACTTTTATTTTACTTCAGACTCTGAATGGTACTGATGGAAACTACACATTTCGTTTTACAAGACGTAACATTTAATTCATTAAATGACATTTTACAGTCATAACATTTATCAAAATTTTATTTGCACCCTAGTTCTTCTGCTTCGTAAAGCATTTTATACGTCAGTACAGTAACTAAACACAGCGTTCATCGTAACATTCGACACCTGGAAATAACGAAAGCCGGATAGGGACATTTCTTATTTCTAACTTCTAACTTCTTACTTCTAACTTCTAACTTCTCACTTCTAACTTCTTACTTCTAACTTCCAACTTCCATGTTGTATGTCTGTATGTCTGTATGTATGTATGTGTGTGTGTGTGTGTGTGTGTGTGTGTGTGTGTGTGTGCGGTAGGGACATTTCTTATTTCTAACTTCTAACTTCTTACTTCTAACTTTTTACTTCTAACTTCTTACTTCTAACTTCCAACATCCATGTTGTATGTCTGTATGTCTGTATGTATGTATGTATGTGTGTGTGTGTGTGTGTGTGTGTGTGTGTGTGTGTGTGTGTGTGGGTAGGGACATTTCTTATTTCTAACTTCTAACTTCTAACTTCTTACTTCTAACTTCTAACTCCTTACTTCTAACTTCTTACTTCTTACTTCTAACTAGTTGGTTCTAACTTTTAACTTTTAACTTCCACGTTGTATGTATGTATGTATGTATGTATGTATTTGTGTGTGTGTGAGTGTGTGTGTGTGTGTGTGTGTGTGTGTGTGTGTGTGTGTGATTGCGGGTAGGGACATTTCTTATTTCTAACTTCTAACTTCTTACTTCTAACTTCTAACTGCTTACTACTAACTTCTAACTGCTTACTACTAACTTCTAACTTCTTACTTCTAACTTCTTACTACTAACTTCTTACTTCCATATCTTATGTACGTATGTATGTATGTATGTATGTGTCTGTGTATGTGTGTCTGTGTGTGTATGTGCGCGTGTGTGTGTCTGTTTGTGTGTGTGTGTGAGTGTGTGTGTATATGTGCGTGCTGGTAGGAACATTTCTTATTTATAACTTCTACCTTCTAACTTCTTACTTCTAACTTCTTACTTCTAACTTCTAACTTCTAACTTTTAACGTCTAACTTCCATGTTGTATGTATGTATGTATGTATGTATGTATGTATGTGTGTGTGTGTGTGTGCGTCTGTGTGTGTGTGTGTGTGTGTGTGTGTGTGTGTGTGAGTGCTGGTTGGGACATTTTTTTATTTCTATCTTCTAACTTCTAACTTCTTACTTCTAACTTCTAACTTCCATGTTGTATGTATGTATGTATGTATGTATATATGTGTGTGTGTGTGTACGTGCGTGCGCGTGTGTTTGTGTGTGTGTGCGTGAGTGCGGGTAGGGACATTTCATATTTCTAACTTCTACCTTCAAACTTCTAACTTCTTACATATATATGCATGTATGTATGTATGTATGAATGTATGTATGTATGTGTGTGTATGTATTTATCTATGTATGTATGTACACACACATACATACATACATACATACAAACACACACAAGCATGCATACATACATACAAACATACATACATACATACAACATGGAAGTTAGAAGTAAGAAGTTAGAAGTTAGGAGTAAGAAGTTAGAAGTTAGAAGTTAGAAATAAGAAATGTCCCCCCCCCCCCACACACACACACACACACACACACACACACACACACTTGCATACATACATACATCATGGAAGTTAGAAGGTAGAAATAAGAAATGTCCTAACCCCCCTCCACACACACACACACACACACACACACACACAAACATATATATACATACATACAACATGGAAGTTAGAAGTTAGAAGTTAGAAGTAAGAAGGTAGAAGTTAGAAGTAAGAAGTTAGAAGTTAGAAATAAAAAATGTCCCTGCCCGGCTTTCGTAGGACACGGAACTTTCACTAAGAAAAGGAATCGCTCAAATCGTTTGAACATGGATACATAAATGCATTTTTGATCATACGAATCCAGTGTGTATTTAGCTATCAATACATGTAAGTAGCCACATCTATTTTGATCAATTTGCATAAAATACTCTTTGTGACATCAAACAAATACTAAAGAAATTGTCCAGGAAGTACCACAATCACAGAACATAACCTGCTAATGACAGGAGGACACGTTTCCAGCCATAAGGATAGTCGATGCGTAACAAAACAACCAAATGCAAAGCAACTAACTCTCTCTCTCACTAAATGACGTGATCACATTGCCAGACAGGTCAGTCCACAAAACAACAAGACATTAATAAGGACCGAACACGTAAACTGCTCCAAACTACCAGGTGCTTTGTCAAATTTTCATTGCTGCCACATACAGTCTGTATTAAACAGAGATCCCGATTTCCGTTCTGTTGGATATGCGGTGTCTCCAAGGTCAATCTTTAGATATTTTGAACCAGAGCACACAAAAGTCTACAATAAGATCTGTGTGACCAGCAGAGATCAGCCTGTACATGTACAGTCGACACTCGTTATCTTGACCTCGCTTGTCTCGAATAACCGCTTATATCGAAGTGAAATTCTGGTCCCTGTTTTAACATGGAAATCTAAGAACAGGTAACAAAATATTGTGGAAAAGAGGAGAAATTGCTCCTCCTTTCCACATTATTTTATATGTATTTCTAGCTTCAGGAGTCATATTACATATTCATTTGTTAAATGTGGTTGTTCGATTTATTGTTTTCCTCATTTCCGCAACTCTGATATGTCGAGGTAAGGATATCTCGAAGTGTTTCATAGAGTCCCTTGGAATTCGAGATAACGAGAGTCGACTGTATATCCACCGATCTACCAAGTATGGCAAGGTTTCTCGTTCATCCCTCTTTGGATAACATGGAGGCTATAGAAGGCACGTGCGATCAGCGAAGACTCTGATCAGGCTGCGCGGATAAAAGGCTGAGCTAAGTATTCGCTGGTCGCCTTAAGTCTCATTGTAGGTTTTGTTGTGCGCTGGCTCATTGTATTAATTAATAGATAGATGCTATGGGTACCAATCATTAATTAAATCACTTTGATAGAACGACGATGATGGTCCATGACAAACATCTCTGACACTGCGAAAACTTAAAGTCAAAGCACTGACAACACTGGTGTGTCGATTGTCCCTGAGTGTATACCGAGAAAATGGTCATGAACGGGGACGTAAGACTGTTTCATTTAATCCCTAACTTCCTGTAATTTAAGCAAACTGTGCGGACCCTGGTCAGATCTGGGTTTCTACTTTTTGCTAATGTCCAAGTCCCTGATTTACAGAATATTCTTTGTACACTGCACTACAACGTCGAAGTGACAAGAATAGCGTGGCTATAAATAACCGTTACCTGGATTTCGTCTAACGCGCAGTTTGATTACATTGGCCAATAATTATCACATGGACAACTTCCTTAAGAAAATTTTGGCATTTGTATACTATGGCTCGACCCAAAAAATCAATAGTAGAACTAAAGGGGACCTGCGCAAAGGAAACTCCTAAGGTATCAACCCTCTAATAGAAAATCTAGGTCGGCACCGTAATGGGGATTGAGACCCGCGCTTTCCCGTCGTGCAGTTAAGCACAGCTATAAACCATGATTAGTTAAACAACTGATAAACTGGAAATATGTTAGTGTAGAGTCTCTCTCTGCTTTATTTATGTAGGTTAGTATATCGCAGCATGTAATAATTTTGGCTGACGTAGACATGATATTGTATTACCTGTATTGTCAAATATACCGAATGACGGAAGTGTTTTCTTGTAGTCTCCTTAATGATGCTATTATGCCTGCCACTTCTAATTGTAGTTTCATCTTTCTTATAAACAAGTAAAATACAAACTTTTTTCCTCATAATAGGGAAATTTAATGCACATGCGTTATCAGTAGATGATTACGTAAAGTGCACTGTGGTGTACGACTGCCGAAAGGAAGACGGATGCTGAAGCTTGGTTACATGTTAATAACGTATTGATAACGTATTCCTGCTGTATGTCACCAGGTAGTCAAGTTAGTTAGTTAATTATTTGGACGTAATGTTATTCATATTTCATTTAATGCATTGACTCACATAATGTCACATGATCAGGTTTTAAGTGGCATCAAATAAACCATGTTTTTTTTTCCAATATGATTGCACAATGGCGACGTTATGACGCCAATGACACTGTTCGGCTGTTAATAGGGAAACTGTGTGCAGTTGTTTTCTTGTTTCAATTTTGGGTCTCAAATCAAATAATGGATGATCAATGATTAAATATAAGTAATAAAAGCAAGTTACTGAGCGTTCATCATCACGAAAACACGCCTATATAATTTTGACCCCCTTAAACCCCACATTTATATAGTAAAACTGGGGTTTACAGGGGTATACATTATCTTTCTTATTTCAGCTCAATACACAGATTGTGGGTAGTCGTTAGAACCGCCTCGGCGAGGCGGTTTCTAACGAGTACCCACAATCTATGTTTTGAGCAGAAATATAAAAAGTATCAGAATTTTATCTGAAAATTTTCAGTTTTTGAGTGGTGAAATTTCCAATATATTTGAATAGGCATGTTTTCGTAATGTAGAAGTATAAAAACATTGGATCGCGACCAAAGTTTACATGAACTCTCCTTTGGGATTCAGTTACTTTGCTCGTGATCCGATGTTGCTCATAAAGTATGAACGTAAAAAAATACCTTTATTTATTTAATAACACGAAAACATATAAAGACATTCCTCAACACTACAATGAAACACATATGAGGTCTCGGGCACAAAGTGAAAGTCAGAAAACATGAAACACCACCAGAACCACGATGAGCTCGACTACAGACGAGTAAGCTTAGACTCAAATCTTCTACACAAGGTTTATGATTGGGCCACCATAGAAACTGAGGCCCGCCCTACCGTCATGCAATTAAAGAGGATAGCAAAGGTGTTTACCTTGACTGGTTAAACAACTAAGTAGCTATTCTGTCGCATAACATTTAAACCATATCCTATGCTTTTATACCGACATCGATTGATAATCTTTTGTATTATTTATTGATAAAAAGCAGAAAAAACAACAACAATAAAATAAAAAAAATAACTGCTTACCAACAACTTTCCTGAGTGTAAAGTGAATCACCATACATTTAGAAACTAGGATTCAAATAGTTTTTTTGTTAAAATAGTGTTTCCAGTCAAAATTATTTCGGTGTGTTGACAAAAAAATTCAGAAAATATATATCGGAGTTTATGATAACGGCAGCCTTGTTTCCGCCTTGGTTTCGAAGTTTAGCTTTTATAGTTTATTACGACCGTTAATGAATGTCTTCACCATGATTAGCTGCTCTGTCGAATGAATGGTGAGTATGTTCCTGGTCTCAATGGTAATTTTGTTTAGAATTGATTGACCGGCGCGAATCACGCCGGTCTCTTAATATAGCTATGGGAGCTTGTTCGGTGAGCCGTCTCATCTGGATCTATGCTGTTTGCATAAGCCTATTATTATCGCCTGTGGCAGTTAAAGAATCACATTGTTGTTCGATTTTACCTGTTTGTTCGATTTTACCTGTTACATTGAAAATTTATTAAACTTTAGTGTACCCTTGTCCCATATCTCTATGTAAACATGAACAAAATTTGCGCCGGTACTTACACGTTTACGTCTAAATATTTTGTCTTGTTTATCGTTACTACAGCTGGTGTTCGTGCTGTGTGGCGGTCACAAAACGTCTCCCTATACTTCACAGATCCGATATGATAGAATTGCTGGAGATGCAAGATGAAGCTATATTATATCTAGTTCCCCTTCTTAGAGAACACATCTTTAATAAGAATGACTGTAAATAGCCATTTTAAACGTTTTCTGGCTAATGATAGTTGACTGTGAATAGCCAATGTTTAAGTCCCCAAACAGTTTTCCTTCTGACCGTTCCAAAGTGGTTCCTGTATTGCAGTTCTTCTTTGTTTACGCGTTGATCGTATGTGGCGCTTGTTTTACCATTATTTGTTCCTCATCTCTCCTTCTATTGGTACCTTGGGTAGGCTATTTATTGCATTTCCTAAGTAACTTTTTGCGAATGTGATCATTGTTCTCAATTCTGATTAGAATACATCTATATTCAAAACGGCTGGTATAAGTGCCGTATTGTGGCCGTAAAACGTCTTCCAGTACTTCAGTATAGCATTGTCATATTTAGTCCCTTGTGATCATTGTTCCCATTCCGATCCCGGGATTTATGAACATTTATACGGGGTTACTGATGAAGCCTGTTTTACCAAAACAGCTAGTCAGGTCCAGACATTTGACACTTCAGCTGTTTTCGGATTTGTGAGTATGTTCACCGTTCTTCAGATTGCTTTTTAATATATTCTAGACAGAAGAAATTACTTTCACCATATTTTTGACAAAATATAATTATATAATTGCAGTCGAACTTTTTATGGTACGAACAGGAACTTGTTCTAACCATGGGTAGTTCAAGCCACTGAGATTTAGACATAGCGCTAGGTCAAGCGGCAAATAGGGTTACTAGAATCGCCTCGATGAGGCGATTCTAATGACATTACGAAAACATGCCTATATAATTTTGACCCCCTTAAACCCCACTTCTATATAATAAAACAGGGGTATACAGGGGTATACCTTATTTTTCTCCGCAATCTGATCAGAATCTTCGCTGATCGCATGCGCCTTCTAATGCCTCCAGGCTATCCAAAGATTGGTAAATAAGAACCCTTATCATATTGGGTGGCTGTACAGGTTGATCTGAGGCTTTGCTCGTTACACAGCATTACGAAAACATGCCTATTCGAATACAATGAAAATTTCACCTCCAAAAACTGAAAATTTTCAGATAAAAAACTCCGATATTTTTCTTATTTCTGCTCAAAACATAGATTGTGGGTACTCGTTAGAACCGCCTCGATGAGGCGGTTCTAATGAGTACCCACAATCTATGTTTTTGAGCAGAAATAAGAAAAATAATGCATACCCCTGTAAACCCCAGTTTTACTATATAAAAGTGGGGTTTAAGGGGGTCAATATTATATAAGTATGTTTTCGTGATGGGTCTTACTGTTGGTTTTGTCGTGCGCGGGATCAATTGCAATTACAGAGACTTCTCGTCAGAGAGTATACAAGTAATTTCAAAAGTAAAGATCCTTCGTTGTTTCCTTACTACCATATGTAAATAAACAAGTCTGCTGCAGTTGTTATTGCCACTTATAGGGGTGAACCATATATAAGCATACAATTAGATACTATTTCGTATGCTTCCGTTCGCGTCCAGGGAATGGGAGGCCGTCTTAAATTACCTGGTGAGAATACTGGTACTATAATATATACACAATTGGTGTCAATAACAGAAATACAATCTGGTATGACCAGTTTGCCAATTATTTCTGTTGTTTGTGCAAAACACAATCGGATATCATTTCGTGTATACCTCTTCTCTCACCCTTCGTTTCATGGGGAAACACGTTGTCCTAAGCAACAAGCACGGCCTTAAAGGTAAGCAAAATTTGATTTATATACCGTTGACCCATTATATCTGAAAGACAAGACAAGCTATACTTTCTGTTTGTATAGGTACTTTGATAAAATATTGTATCTAGGAACAAACTGATTTTATTTATTTATTTTTTTTTTTTTTTATTTTATTTTACATATCCTTAGAATGGCCGGGGGAAGCCAAAATGGGGGCGGGGGGCGGGGGGGGGGTGATATTTACCTCTCGAATCCAACATAAGCAACTGATAAAAAAACGCCTACTTGAAAACGAAAGTAGATATGCTATTCATCACAATCAAGCACTGCAAAAATTTTAAACTCGCGAAAGGTCATGGCGCAGGGTCACGGTGGGAAAATGTATGCGCATGGAGATTTTTTTCTTTTGCGATTTGATGCTCCATTTTTCCTCCTTTCTCTCTCTCTTTCCCTCCCTTTTCTTTCGCCTTTTCGTGTACATTTCGTATGCTAGGCCATTTGAGCCACGCTTGATTGGTGTTGACGGGGCTGCAGTACGAAGGTACAACGGTAAACCGAACATTTATGGTCCGAAAATTTGACCTTGTTTTCTTTACTTTGGAAGCCAGTAGCGCCCTTCCTTTTCGTGCTAGAGAGCTGGTGTTCATACTAATGTTACCCCGCATACTATCCAATTAAATGGTCTCAGAACTGGAAAATTGTCTGTATTAATCCCGCCGTGAGGGTCGTTCAAAAAGTGTTGGACAACAATTACGCATATATACCTACTGCCGGCGAAAGTTATTATCTACATCCTGGAAGTGCTGGCGATAAAGTAAAACAGAAGCGGCTAAGACATTTCGAAAGAAACAGTACGGATTTAAGTGAGGGTTGATTACTCAAATAATAATAATAATAACAAATACACCTTCATCAGTTTTAATGTTGACCGTTCCGGAGCTGTATTTCTATTGCAGTTCCTTTTCGCTTCGTTCGTTCGTTTTATGTTGGTTCGCGTCATTCTGACCTTATAAGGTGCTTTTTGTACGTCTGTTCCGTGATTGGTACGCCAGAAAACAAACAGGAAATCACAAAGCTTGTTTTTTCTTGTTTACATGGCGGAGAATATTCCAAGTGTATCCAGTACTCTTGTTTACGATTGTACGATCTACGAGCGTATTAACCCATTTACGCCGACTTGACTCTTCTACCTGTACTCTTTGGACAGGTCTATTTCCAAAAGTAGGGGTGTCTGGTTAGTTTTTCTACCACACTAGAAAATTCTGCATCTAATGCAAACAGTGTAGATCTTGATCAGACGCCACGACCTGCGGCGTCGGATCTGGGTCTACACTGTTTGCCAGTCTCCCTTTTATGGAATGCTAAGCATAAATGAGTTAAATAAGTTATATTGTCGTAGTGTACAGCATGCTTGAACAAACGCAGAGTGAGGGACTTTAGTGCCAAGGACAGATAACACTGACTGGAAGTTTTAAACGTTTCGCACTGCTACAGACCTTGCTAATCATTTCTGGTAAATTTATTGAAGAATTAACAGAAATAATAGAAGTAACACGTCACAATCACGAGCATACACACTTTCTGCCAACCATAGATAACACTGTAATGCACAATCAAACATCACGTAATGATACTTACACAGCACATCACTTTTTGTAGAATATAAAAATCTGATAACATCTATATAGGTAGTTCGCGTCACAAATGTTGAGAGAGAGACTGACCGATCAACTATCTGACCGACACAATTACTGGCTCGCTTTCAATCTATATTTGCCTGGTGGAGGTTTAAATAGTCACCATACAAACGAACAGCACCCGAACCATCGTTTTAGACCGGTCAGTATTAAAATTTACAGAGAGGTTTAGAATATGAAAATTATAGTTTTAACAAAAATGTTAATACAAAGGAAACTGGAACAAACCATTCAGCTGTGGAATGAAAGGGACTTTGATGAATAAAAACGAAGCTCCAGTAAGTCAGTTCTCCAATAGCACAAAATGCAAAATGTCATTGACGCACAGTAAACCAAGTGGGACTGAAAATTCTATTCTGATATGGATGCTGAGGAAGAGCTAACAAACTGTGGCAGACAGCACTTATGTTACAAATCAAACACACTGATAAGTCAACGAACAAGACAATACAAGAGAGAAAACTTATTCTATTCATAATGGTTATCCTATAACCATGTAAACATAAAAGCTGACCAATCGAACATATCTCAGTCATTTGTATTCAGATAATAGGCTTACCATGCATATCATGTATAAGTTTGAACAGATATATAAAAAACCACTGTAATCGCTATCTCCAGTTTTGTTTCCAAGCGGGTCTACCAAATGTATAATTATAATTGTCGGGGAGTACACCATGCAAATAGTTTATAACAGGAAAATTACTTAAGAAGCAGGCAAACGTACCAAATGTATAATTATAATTGTCTGGAAGTACACCATGCAAATAGTTTATAACTGGAAAATTACTTGAGAAGCAGATATACCAAATGTATAATCGTTTTCGGGAAGTACACCATACAATAGTTTATGACAGGAAATTTACAAGATAAGCAGACATACCAAAAGTATAACAGTTGTCGCAGAGTACGCCTTGCACATAAGTTATAATTGAAAAATTACTAGAGAAGTGGGCAAAACAAAACGTACTTTATTATTAATTTTCGAGGAGAGTACTTTACAAAAAGAGAACTACCAAATTTACTAGCGAAGTGGTTAGCATACCAAAACGTATAGTTTTTGTCGTTTAGTTACTGCACCATACAAATATATTTTACACAAGGTAATTTACTAGAGATTTGGGCATACGAAAAATTACAGTAGTTGTCTTCATTACGCAAGTGTCAGTGTATTCTTTTCATCTGAGTTTCTTTTCAGAGAATGATCCTTACACTTCTTTTCCTTACGTTCGTTCTGTTGGTTACTTGCTGTGTCACACCGGCCATAACAAGACCACAACTGGAACTCTACCCAAACAGAAGCGAATGTGAAAGCAAAGGTAACCATACACAGTATATTACGCAGGGTTTTCGGAAAGTTTCAGGACAAGTGCCGTAATATTTTCATATCTTTATACGCAAATTTCTACATTTGTACCTATATGTTTCATCTATTCATTAAATGTATGCAAACTAATATTCTTTCATACAGACGATTAATTCTGTTGATATGGTAACGTCAGGTATGGTAGGGTGACAATGAGTGAAACTGGCCACTCTTTCTAGGGGTAACCCGGACCCCCCCGTACAACAAGATGTGTCATATATCAAAATGTTCCCTATTGTCTGTAGTTTCTGAAACTGCTGGCATAAATTGGCATAAATGATGGCGAGCCGAGAAATCCAATATGGCCGCCAACATGGCCGCCAAATACTAAAAGTCTGCCATTGAAGCCTAAATTGTCTTCTGGTTGTTCTAGTACGCATACAAAATGTATATTTAGATTGGCCTTAACTCATTGCAAGCAAGACTTTTTAGTTAGATACAAAAAGAAGCATAATTTAAAAATTAAAGGCAATTTTAGGGGTCAAAAGGTCAATATTAGGTCTAAAAATGGTGTACTGAGAGGTAATAGAAGTTCCTTAAAATTACTATAGTGATATTTCTTACTTGAGTTTAATTTAAAAAAAACACACCAGGTATCATGGCCTGCTCAAAACTCAGGTTTCAGTATATAATATTAATCTAGTATTAAACAGTAAGCAGTTTTTTACCCCTACCCCCATCATTTGATTTCATCGCTTCAGAACTGATTCTGGTAAAGACTGATAAACGACAGTAGAAAAAATGATAAAGGCAGGCAGAATGGCAAGCTATTTCATTTATCAACCTCTGTTTTCCAGGAATGATTCGATTTGCTGCAGAATTTAAGTTTTAATTTACAGACTGAACAATAAATAAGAAATAATGACCCGGATAAAATTAGCTTGACAATATTTACTTTGACACCGACAGAACTTGTGGCGGGGAAAATTTGAAACTATGTAAAGTTGTCAATAAATTAATTGAAACTAAATATAGAAATAAAAGGCACTTGTTATCATACAATATGTACCTATAAATGTTTTCCTCTGAATAGGGTGGCAGGATTACCTCCGGGTATTAGATAATTTTGAAAATTTTATGTCCTATTCCATACCTCTGACATGGGACCCCTGAGTTCTAATTTAGTGTCAAAAATCCCGTGGGTGGGCTTCAGAATTTTCACATATTTTCCTAACCCTTACAGAAATGAAAATGTTGCGGCTTTAAAGTGGCTTTGTAGCTGCAATAAAGCCGCTTTAAAATTTAGTAGACACAACTTCTAGCCAGAAAGTAGCCAATAATAACGGCCAGTAGATCCATTGCTGCAATATTGCCACAAGTATCAGTCACGACCAGCTATGTCAGCCACTAGTGGCTTCTTTTTTTTAAACCCCCAGTGGTTTGTTCTACCGACCGTTCTAAGGCGGTGGTCCCGGTGTTAGTCTTACTCTTTGTTGCTTTGTGGTTTATTCTACGAGGCGATTTGTTGTATGTCTTTCCATGTGTCATTTTGTTCTTGTGTTTTTCAGTCCTTTTAGTATTGCGATTACCTCGCTTGGGGAAGAAAGAGCTAATCTTAGTGCTTTTCGTACGTTTATTCGGTTTGTGCTTGTTTAGATTTGTCGGTTTCCTCTTCCTCTTTGGGTCTGGGAAGGGCTGCGGTTTGTGATTGTGGCACTCCCTGGACTTTTCTCTTACCTTTTTTTCTAATAGCCAGAAGCTATCCACAATTCAAACATTATAGTTATGAGACAGAAACAGAGCCACTAGGGGCTTTAATAGCCAGAAGATATCCACAATTTTTAGAAAGTCATATGTGAAGATACCCGGGCAATGCCACAATTATGAACGCAGCCTTCCTTCCCTAGACTTCAAAAGAAGAAAAGATGAGGAAAAACAATGACAAAGCAAATGTTTCCTATGAAACCATCGCTGCATAAACATAGAACTGCAACAGAAGAGCAACCTTGGAACTATCAGTTGAAAAACTACTGTGAGCTTTAACTATTTTTATGAAAAACCTCATCACAATTGATTCTGATGCAGCCCCAAATTATAAACATAATGCTCGGTTCGCATAGGGGTCCTGTACCGCATCAGTGAAATATCACAGTGAAGTACTTATAATCTTAAACACTGTGAAGAAACAAAGCAAAAAGCTCAATGGCAATCTGAACACAAGAATACCACAAACAGGACCACAATTGGCACAACCACATACAGACATTCATAGTCAGGTGTCAACCGTCTGAAACAGATTGAGGAGGGAGCTGTCATTGAGACGGAGGACCAACTCACCTTAGTGCAGTTAAATAGGGAAGCAAAGTTACCTACCATATTTGGTTAACAGCTATGTGTGCAGTTTACTGCATTATATCCCTATATTGTAATTAAATTCAAAGGGATACTTTGTTGCTGATGAAGCAATGAGTCATCAAGAAAAAAAAGTTGCCTTGCCACTTATACTGTTGAAAGAAAGAATAATGTATTTAAAACCCTGTCTGAACAAAGCAAATTAGAGAAAGCTGAAGCCAGTTTAAAGAATACTAAAAGGAAAGATTGAAACTGAAAAAATATCTATTTGAATTATCATTTTTGAGGTCACGCTTAATAGAAATTAAAAAGAGTAAATGATGTATCAATTGGTAAACATAAGTTTAAAACAATATACATAAAAAGCATAAAATAGATTTGTCCAGGACTGATGTTTATTCTAGGGGTTGGATCTTCTGTTAAATGTTATAAGGGCTGAAATCCCATGTCAAAATATGTAAGCTGGAAAAATCCTGAATCAGAAGACTGCAACACAGACCTCTCTGACAAGTTCAAAGATTTGGAATCAAGTGATGTCTTGATTTTGCACCAAGCCACAATTATCCTACAAAACAGAATTACAAAAATTGAAGGGCTGCAGCAGGAGTTCTTTTCACCCAGTGAACTCTCCCATATGATAAAAGAAAAGGAGGTTGTCTATGGGTGGCCTACTGTTTTACATTTAATTTGTAGGCAGCTCCAGTAGGCAAGAGCTGCCTATTTGTTGCCCTTCTTGCTGCCTATGGACAGAACGGGCAACCAGTAGGCAGCTCAGAGTAAGTTTGTTTTGTACAACAGGCAGAGTAGGCAACTCCAACTTAATGTATGTTTTACATACAGGCAGAGAAGGCAACTCAAACTTATTTAATTTTCTGCAGGAGGCAGAGTAGGTAGCTCTAACTTTATTTTACTTCTTACAGTACGCAAAGAAGGCAGCTCAAACTTAATTTTCTTTTTCCTGTAGGCAAAGTAGGCAACTCAAGCTTATTTTATTTTCCGCAGTAGGCAGAGTGGGTAGCTCCAGCTGGGTTTACTTTGTGTAATTATTAGGCACAGTAGGCAGCTCTATCCTTTGTCAGGTGAAATTGGCGGGAAAATATAGCAGCCATTTTGATTGCAAATGTGTATTTAGGATGTTTTAGATTAAACAGAAATTTATTTCAGTGAATGTAAGTAGACTACTTGTTTGTTTATTAGTGAACATAACTACTATGCTTGTTATAGGTAGAAAAACGTTTAATTTACTTAATTTAATTCAATGCCTTTTTCCTGTTACGTATCAAAGCAAGTTGATGCCATAAATATGTAAATCTGGTGTAATACTGACTATACATTAAGATACATAGATCTGCTTGCCTAATACGTGTATATGGAGATTTTCACATGATGGGGTTATGATTGTTGCTTGAATTATCAACCTGAGACCCCATTATAAGCCCGAGATCAATTAAGCTTAAGCTTCAGGTCCAATAACGCAGAGGGTTGATATTGATACCACTGCTATCAATGCATAACCATAAGGTATCATAGAGATATAACACAGCATCGATTGCTCAGTCGAGCAAATTTGAATTTACTTGTCCATGGTCAAGTGAGTTCTATTGGAAACATGACTTCGCTTCCCTGGTTTTCAGTCTCTTTCTAAATGGGAGCAACTCTTCTAGGAAGGCATTTGCTCCCTCCGTGAACTTTTTTTTTTCTGTAAAAAAAAAGAAAAACGCCTAAAGGCATTATGAATGGGTTTTTTAAATAATGAAGAAAGTGAGAGTTGCCTCTCTTGCATGGAAAACACCTACTGGTCCTTTTCTTCATCCCTACCAAATATGAAAGCAATCCACTGAAGAATAAAGGTAACATAACTTTGAAAAAAGGTTAACCAAAAGGTTAACCTGGGACGACTCCCGCCTGCTCACCCGACGCCCACCTACCTGGACATCCTTATTTTAAGGGACAGATTTTTTGAAAAACCCATCCAAATAGCCAATGTAGAGCGTGATTAGCTAAGTGGTTAGTGCACTTGCCTCTACTGCTAAAGGTACCGAGTTCAATGCCAGCCAATGAACATGTAGTAGGCAGAATGGGCAGCTCACGAGCAGTTCCCACTGAATAGGCAGAGAAGGCAACTCAGTAGCCAATAAACAAGCACTAGGCAGAATAGGCAGCTCCATTCCAACTGAATAGGCAGAGTAGGCAGCTCAGTAGCCAATGAACATCTATTAGGCAGAATAGGCAGCTCAGTTCCCACTGCATAGGCATGGTAGGCAGCTCAGTTGCCAGTGAACATGTAGTAGGCAGCTCAATAGGCAGGGAAAGCATTTAAGAGGCAGCAGTAGGCAGCTCAGTGGCCAATGACAGACGAAAAAGCAGAATAGGAATAGTAGGCAGCTCCAGATCCCTTTTTAGTCATTGTCTTCATAGATGAGCTGCCTACTCCATATAAGGAGTAGGCCACTCAAACTTTGCATGGCAAATTTCCAGTAGGCAGCCTATAGGCAGCCTATTGCACTTCCTACAGGCTACATATAGGCAGCTACAATAGGCAGCTCCCAGTATGTTTTGTATTGGAGCTGTCTTGAGGCACAATGTAAATTTCCAGACCATCTTCTTTTTTTTTTCGTCATTTGGTTGTCCAGTAAAGCAAAAGTTAAATGAAGCTGGTGATATAGTTACGATAAAACTGATATACGAAGATGGTTGCCATCTGTTCCGAATCATAACAGCTCTGGTCAAATCATCATAATAACGAAACATCTGTGCTAACAGTCTATCTTCACTATTTGTATAGAAGTAAGAAGCCAGTAGAAGAGCTTAACTCATACGGGTAAACCCTAGCTTATTCTGCAGTCAGACACTTTGTTACGTCTGCAACTTTTCACACAATGGAGCACTAGACTGCATTGGATATATATTATACGAGAGAATCTAAATTATCTTCTTATTTTATTGACAGTCAGTTTTAATGTTTTCCTTAAATTCTTCCTTTAAAATGGCTCTTGCTTCCTCAGACTTGCTTTGCTCAGGCGGGATTTTAAATGCATTATTTCTTTCAGCAATATATGTCACGGGCAGTAATCACGTCACTCATGGCCAATTGTTTTGCAAAGAAATAAGTGACGTGAATATCCGGACATGAGTAGTGCGAGCTAAAAAGGTGGCTGTTTCAGGTGGGTTGTCGACAATCTGAGGCTTTTGTCGTCTAGGAGGGCGTATTTTAAAAATTGGAGAATGCTATACTGTGCAGAATTAAATTCCATACAACCCAGCACCAAAATTTACGCCAAAACATGTTTCATTCTGACGCCAATTGCTTCGAATTGTGTGCAATTTTGGATGATTTACCCACTGAAATTAATGTTTTCAGCCATATCTGCATCTTGCATCATTGTTTACATTTGAAGACTGTCATGTTTTTTCAATTTAATTGCCTACTTAGATTGGGTTAATAATAAAATCAACTGGCGCTAAGATGCATGGTCCATGCCTTAGCCCTAGTAATGAAAAGTGGCATTAGAAAGGGAATTCAATAGCTCGAGTATGTCAAATATATCAATATAGCTTTTTTGTATTTTTCGCTGACTGTCCTCATGTCTGTATGTGTTTGATAGTTTATAAATACACTTGCCATTTCCTTCTAGATTTGGTTTCAATTAATTTATTTACAATGTTTACATGCATGTATTTTTAAAGTTTCCCTCCATAACACTTTCTGTCGGTGTTATAGTAAACATTATCAAGCCAATTTTATCCAGGTCAGTGTTTCTTATTTGTTATTTTGTCTGTGATTTAAAACTTGAACTATGAAGAAAATCAAACAATTCCTAATTAAAAGACGTTGATAAATGAAATAGTTTACCATTCTGTCCATCTTTTTCATTTCTTCTATTGTCTCTTGTCAAGCTTCACAAGCATCAGTTCAGAAAATTTGAAATCGAATGGTGGGGGTAGGGGTAACAAACTGCTTACTGTTCAATACTGGTTTAATATTTTCAACAGAAATATGATGTTTAAATTGGCCATGATAACTGGTGTGTTGTTTAAATTAAAATGGAGCAAGTGATATCGCTTAAGAAATTTTAGGGAACTTCTGTTTCTTCTAAGTGCTCTATTTTTAGACAAAAAAATGGCCATTTGTCCTCTAATTTTACCTTTAATGTTTAAATCATGCTTCTTTTTGTATTTAAATAAATAGTATCGTCTGTAACAAGTACATATCAATCAAAATTTACATTCTGCATGCATACTAGAACAACCAGCAGACAATTTAGGCTTCAAAAGCAGACTTTTAGTATTTGGCGGCCATGTTGGCGGCCATATTGGATTTCTCAGTTCGCCATCATTTATGCCAATTTATGCCGGCAGTTTCAGAAACTACAGAGAATGTGGAACATTTTGGTATATGACACATCTTGTTGTACTAGGGGGTCCGGGTACACAATTTTTCAGTCTTGAAAGTCACCCTACCAGTAAGCGTGAGGGGGGCACAATTACGTCAATATTGAAACTGACTTTAGAACCCTGAGTTTGCTTTACATTTATGATCCAAATTACCCCCGTAAATTTGGACGTTAACTATGTTGAGGTTAATTCGGGAAACGGTAAGACGTTAACGAAGTCATTTTCGGACATCACGGTAAACAAGGGGGGGGGGGGGGGTGGGGGGAGGAGGGGATTTTTGTGACTCTAAGAAGAATCAATCCAGAACAACGAAATTCCAATATATTTTGCGTCTTGATGGGTAAAAGCAGACAAAAGGCGCTGTCTATTATCCAAAGTACGTATGGTGCTACAGGTATGTCAAGGACACGAATTTATGATAGGTACAACACTTTCGAGATAGATCCTACGCATAATGCAGACAGAAGACTAACTGTTCGAGATATTGCATTGAAAGTCACGGAAGACTGCCTACAAAGGCACCGAATAAGATCTAAATGGCATTAAACGACAACATAAAAACAACACATCATCGTAAATGGAAAGATCAAACAAACATATAAGTGAAGCATGTACCTTCGGACATTGCACACAGCGAATATTCAAATCAACCTGCGCAATCACGAAGTCTAATCACTGGGTGCATTTGGGATAGCCACAAATCGTCTATAACTATGTAAGTAGAAAATGTTTAAAAAAAGGAAAGCCTTTTCCGTATTCAAGGAGCGTATAGTCAAGTGTCATTGCGTTTTAACCATAACTATGGTAGAATTATATTTGTTTTATATTAATTGTAAGGGTTTCTTAGATTTCCATTATAACGTTGCCGCACTGTTACATTTTGTAAGGAGGGCAACTTGTGATGCCACAATGCAGGGCTACAGACTACATGTACCTACAAGTGCTCCACGAATTCCAATTTAAGCATATACAAGCGTCAAACAAATACTCTGGTGTGTGAAACGAACTCCTTATTTGATAAGATCCTTATAGCAATTAGCTCTATACTAAACTTATTTGATATTGCAAACAATCAAACATGACTTAAATAGATACCTGCCTGTATTGAGCAAGCACCTGTACTAAAATTTCACTGTAAACATTCCAAGTAAAATGAATCTATATTAAGCAGGTCCTCTCATTTAGCTACATTTTAATTGTCCCATAGGTGCTTTTTATACAGGTTATATAGTCGAACCTCAATGGCTCGAACATCTTTGGGACCATGAAAATTCGTTCGAGACAAGGGTAGTTCGAGCCATTGAGGTACTCAAGGCACCAGTTCAGGAAGCAAATAGCAATAATTTAGAGAAGTCTTTTCGATTTTCTACACAATGATTGTATGTTGAGTGTACTCATTAGAATCGCCTCGATGAGGCGATTCTAATGCGTACACACAACATACAATCCCATGATAAAATAAGAAAACATCCCTAAATATTTGTTTTCTTGAGCTATTGGAAGAATTTTGTAGGGACTGAAAAAAAGGTTCGAATCATCCACGGTAAACGAGCAATCCGTGTTCTAGCCATTGAAGTTATACTGTATATATATATATATATATATATATATATATATATATATATATATATATATATATATATATATATATATATATATATATATATATATATATATATATATATATATATATATAAACGCAGGTAAAAATTATATGAGCCGAAATCTCAGAGAACGTACCTTGGGACATGTGTGCGCAGCGAAGATTCAGATTAGCCTGCGCAAACGCGCAGTCTGATCAGAGCCTTCACTGAGCGCATTATTTTTGATGACCAAGGGTGCAAAGTTTCTTTATGCTGACAACTAAGACTATGATTGGACTGCGCGGATGTGCAGGCTGATTTGTGTCGCTCGTTAGACGTACATGTCAAAAGGTACATTTTATCACTTTAGGGCTCATATATTATGGCATTTCTGTAGCTGGGCATGCTTTATAGTTTATTGTTGATTTCCAGGTTGCTTAACCAGTCACAGAATAAAGCGAGTGGCGGGTGTTTTGGGTAAGAAACATAATATAAACTATAGTACACGATAACCAAATATTTATCATGGTATATCTTATCATAATCATAATGTTTAAAATAATATAAAGAAAACAATATGTATCCGCATTTTTTCGCCAAGGCAATGACATATTATCTTTTAGAATACGTTTGCTATCAATATATAGATAACCACATGCGGGATCCTAGACAATTTATGTAACCACAAAATGTGGTAACTGCCTCTTTATAGGAATGCAGCCACTCTCGTTTTCATAGGCAATTACTGTTGGATAAGTAAACCTTGGGTAAGAGAGGAGTCCAAAATCTCGGAATGTGCTGAATTATCACAAACGGCAAGAAAATGTAAAGTTCCCTATAGTGAAGTACGGCAAAACATTTTATGGCCGGCAGACAACAGTATCACCATCTATGGTGAAGATAAATATATTCTTAAATGAGCATAGAGAGCATTCAACAGAACATAGCAATAGAAGCTATTGTCGAGGCGTTCTGGGCAAGGTTAGTCCTTGAATGAAAAGCTTCCGTCGGTGTTTAAAAAATAAAAATCTAAAAGAGCGCCTTCGGACATAAAGAACACATTACAGACAGAAAAACGGGAGTCTCGCTTTTATTGAGACTCTTTATAAGCAATAATGAAGTTTGCAATACCACTTATGCCTTCTAGCGAATACATGAGCAGAACTCCATTTGCAAAGATACAACAATGGGCCAAAAGCTCCCAAAGGAAATGAAAATATATCTGCACCACGGTGAAGTACGGGAAAAATGTTTTTTTCTATGTGTGTGTGATTTAATAACTACATCCTCACGTATTCAAATTTTATTAGTCGCAGTGGAAAATTAATGGATTGTAGAGTTATATTACACATGGATGTGGTAAAAAGTTTATAAATTGAAACTGGTATATACTGCCTGTAACACATTGCATAAATGTCGTTTGGATCTGGTCTAAGAAGCTCATCATAAACTGTCATTTTCTAAGAGACACTGTCTTTTGTCATTCAACTTAACAAATCTATGTAATATATACCCCAATGCTTCCCCATAATATATTTTAAAACTAGGGATTACATGGGGTATATATTATTGAGCGAGGTTTGCGACATTTGCATATTTTGGAATCATTGGCAGGCTATGTTCTGTGAGTGTGGCTACTACTGGGCACCTTCCATGGCAATGTTCTATATTATGCTGAATATGATTGGAGATTGTTATGTTATTTCTATAAGTCTTTTATACTGCATACATACGTCTTAATTATATTAGGTACCCAAGTTTCCTCCGTCCTCTGTATTAAATAACGGGAACGTAATGACTTAAATAACACTTTATAATTGGAATGTCCAGATAGTTTTCTTATCTACAAACGAAAATGTATGTTGTGGTTACTCATTAGAAGCTCCTTTGCGAGGCGCTTCTAAAGAGTATCAACAACATATCGTTCGTGGAGAAATAAGAAAACTATCAATACAGTAGTGTTTGAAAAAAGTGTCTTATCTAGATAGATGGCTTAAAAATGCACATTTCACGTTGGTGTATTAACAATATTACTTGTGACCCATCATATCAATTTCATATGAATCAGCTGAGAGAAACTCAAATTACGGCAGATCTACTCTGGAAAACTAACAATATCGCATGCTCATATTCAGCCGTATTATTAAAGAATCATAATAACTTAAAGGGTTGAAATATAATAACTTTAGGAACCCTACTTTGCTTTCGACATTTTTCAGAAAGTCGTTATTTACGTGACGCTTTAACCAGTAGATGAAAATGTACAAACTTTTGTCGTTACTGAATGCAAACCATTTGCCATAAGAGTCTATGTACTATAAGTTCTATTCTATTCATTGATTGTTTAAAACATTTTCATTTTCACATGGTAAAAACTGCTGTCGTTTAGTTACTACACCATACAGTTAAAATACACAACACCAGTTCACTACAGAAATTGCTTAAGTCATACCATTTTGTTCATAAAATTAATTTTAGGGTAAATATTTGAGAACAACGCACAGAAACAGAAACAACGAAATTCCATGCAAACTACAATGCTGTCATGAAAAAAAAAAGTCTCAACGAAAACGTGACTCTAATTTCCAATATGTGATATTTCACGTGTTTATGTTTCCAACTTTTATATAATTTATTTGACAGACATAAGTACACTGATGGAGATAACTAGGAAACTTTTTCATAAAGAAAGTAAGCAAAGCCACATACGTTTCCTCACAGAAATTGCAAATAAATCGAAAAGTCTCCAAGGCATTTGGGGAACAATCTTGGAGTTGTACCTTTTTAAACTTAGCCATTCTGTAGTCATGCGGTTCGTATGCACATAATCGTTCGTGTTAAATCAGGTATTAGTAAAGAGAATTCAAATAATGGACAAACAGATAAGCAGTTTAACGCATCAGGGTCCGTAACTAAATTCGGTATCAAAGCGCAAATTCTGGAACTTAACCTGTGTTTAAATGCTTTAAACTCCCCGGTGGTTTACTCTACTGACCGTTTTAAGGGAGTGGTCCCGGTGTTAGTCTTACTCTTGTTTGCTTTGTGGTTTATTCTACGAGGCGATTTGTTGTATGTCTTACTATGTGTCATTTTGTTCTTGTGTTTTTCAGTCCTTTTAGTATTGCGATTACCTCGCTTGGGGAAGAGAGGGCTAATCTTAGTACTTTTCGTACGTTTGTTCGATTTGTGCTTGTTTGGATTTGTCGGTTTCCTCTTCTTTTTGGTGTCTGGGAAGTGCTGCGGTTTGTGATTGTGGCACTCCCTGGACTTTTCTCTTACCTTTTTTTTTACATCTAAATCTAAGATTTCTAATATAAAATGTCGTCACTACACAGTCGTTCGGCAAAGCTTTGGATAAAGGTGGAATGCATTTTTTTTTTTTTTTTCAAAAAAAGTATTGATATTTTCTTATTCCTCCAAGAAACTCTGTTGCGCATGCTCACTGAACCAAACCACTGAACCCAATTCCGACTGAGTACCACATAATGGAGAAATGAGAAAACCACTGAATCTTAACCCATTTATGTCTAGCGTCTCATAAAAGGGACATTGGTAAACAGCGAAGATCCAAGTCAAATGCTACAAATAGCGGCGTATGATCAGGTTGTGCTCTCTTGCATTAAATACAGGAATTTCTATAAACATGACAATAGAAAAATAACCAGACAACCGGTCTGTCGGAAATGGACTGGTCCAAAAGCTATGGAAGAAGAGACCACTCGGCATAATTAAGTTACTATCTGAAGCTCTGTAACATGGATTAAATGGTAATCTTAAATGATAGCTTTTATGTCATACTGCAGCAAACTATCTCACAAAAAAGGTAAGAGAAAAGCCCACGGAGTGCCACAATCACAAGCCGCAGCCCTTCACAGACACCAAGAGGAAGAGGAAACAGAAAAAACGAAACAAACACAAATCGAACAAACGTACGAAAAGCACTAAGATTGGAATATTTACATACTAAACAAACAAGCTACAAGTAGGGATCATTTAATTTATTTTAGCAATAATAAGATGATGTAGAGGTTCTTGTTTCTTAATAAGTTCACTTTATCTTTATAAATTCTCCTAGCGAGGTATAGGCCTAAATATTAGTAGTTACTTTCAATATCCTTGAACGTCTGGACTTTTATTTCTTCCAAGACAGTTCTGCAGCCTAGGAAATACAAGGGAATCGCAAGTAATAAGACGGGTAGTTTTCAAAATGCATGGTTTAAGACGCCAGGAAAGCCATAACATCTTCGCACATATGAGAACAGGCGTTAGTAGTATTGGGTGGCGCGTTGTTATAAATACGGTGGACCTATGGCCATCCTTTGCTTGGACGCTGCTTATCGTGAAACCTTTCATTTTCGTATGCAGAGTGTCCTTTAAGACGCTTCAGGTGATTGTATGACCAACTGGACGAGGCTACTGACAAATCTGTTCACTAGAATATTTTGAACCAAATGGCGTTAACATTATATTCCCAGTGATGGCTTTCATGGCTCTCGTGGCAATACATGGGTGTGTGTTTTAAAATCGTTAACTCACCCCACATACTGTGCGCACAGATATGGATTGGGGTCCATATATATATATATATATATATATATATATATATATATATATATATATCATGCATTTTAATTGTTTTCTGATTTGCATTTATATCAAACCTAATGCTTTATATGGACAAAAATGTCAGTTTCTTCTCACCCATGTTAAAATGGTCAGTATATATTACTGCATATATTTCAAACTTAAAAATATCAGTCATTTGGAACTAGTTATGGTCATCCGTGACTACTCCTTAACCCGCCATGACCTCAGCCGCCATACATGATAGCATACTTGGTATTAGAAAGTTAGGGATAATTAGCAATAAGTTCACTCAATTTCTAGTAATTATAATAGCACAGGTGTTTGAATGCTACTATTTAGGACAGTAGCTCCGGAAATACAAAACAGTCTTGATGAAACATGATGAAACATGAATACTAGACTAAGTGCGTCCTTGTGAAAGTCAACTGAGAAAAAATACAAGTCTATGTCGTATGCGAGCCATATGTATCTAGACCAGACTGCGCTTGTGCATAGTTCGCTCATTGTTAACGTCAACATATTTTGTAGTATTAAGCAATTACAAATGTATGTAAGCTGATCGAACGAGACGATTTTACTAAAATGTAATTTGCTACTGAAAACGGTCTCGTTAGGTAGATTTGTGAAAACGACTATTTGTCTGTGATAGATAATCATACTTTCAAGAGACGGTCCGAATAAAAATCAATTCAATGAAAGCAAAGAAAAAAAGTTTGTTGTCGGCTTATTTCGCCCGCAGGTACGGAAAAAAAATACTCCGTAAAACTAGAGCGTTATAGGAATTAGTTTATCGATACAGATGCGGAGACATTGAAAAACGAACTGTTTTCAAATATGGTGAGTTCCGCACAGTCAGGGTTCGGTTTTCGCTGTTGGTAACATTAATTTGGATCAATAGTTACTTTGTATATGGATAACAAACCCTACTTGTAACAAACCCTACTCAGCATGCACGAATGTGCAAGCTAGTCAGGATAGAATGGTATCAATCTGACATGATATTGTACACAGTCCGTCATATTACGCGAATGTCTTTGTTATCATGGCTACATGACACGATTAAGCCTGAGAGTGAATCTAATCGGTACAACATCCTGTATACACAGCTAATTAAATTATTTAGTTAAATTGGACGATTTATATCTCCATAAGACAAAATGCATTACATTCTAGAAGAACTTTCCTTCATTGCTAAGTTTTTATTTATGATTTTTCCATTTATAAAACATTATTGTAGATAGTGTTTACTTGTAAAAACAGAGAGTTCAGTGTCGACTCCTTTCTTTATCTTGTATATCTCAAGGTACATTTCTCATAGCACTAGGGTGAGATACAAAAGTATACATCCACCACTTTGGTAGCTAGAACGAAATTAATATTACGCACACCCAGGAAAAAAAGAACAAAAACCTCGAACGATTCTTCCCCGTATCGCTTACTAAATAAGAGCTACTCTTATAGGAACAAAATTGCTCCCAGAAGGAGTTTTGTATGGCCATAGCCTGAATATCTTTGAACCGATCCAAATGAACTTATATGGGTCGCGCCATATGTTTTCGGGTGTATCGGACAGCGGAGGGTATTCAAGGCCTTTCCGGTACACTAACAGAATAAGTGGACACTTCCAGTGCATGAATGGAGAGCAAAACCCGAATGATACTTTACGAATGCGCAGGATGGTCTGAATCTGCGCAATGTGCTCATGTTCGAAAGCACTTTTACGCTTGAAGCTGCACGAATGCTATGTATAGGTAATAAATCCTGCATAATGGTGGGTAACCCTTGAAACCGGAATTAACACAATTCACACAGTATAACACTAAATAAAAGCTGCGGTCAGTTAAACGAAACGTTCGCATTTACTCGCAAAACCAAAGCTAACTTTCCGTTCATTTGTGAGATTTGGGCGGAGGGTAGCAAACAACTATTCTCAAGTTGTCTTTTGACACAATATAGACTATGGCCAATACGAATAAAATTTACGTATGCTTGTTTGTTACCAAACATATGAGAATACAGACTGCGTTGATAGTATATATTTATTTTCTATTAAATTAATACTTATTGAAAACAGATATAATTCATTCGATAACACCAAGTCCCGTTTACGACAATTAGTCTAGTCATTTTAGCCCAAAAAATCTCATAACCTAAAACAAATTCCTTCACAAAAGATATTTATATTTTTATACCACGGAGGTATCCTAAGTTACAGAAAAAAAGTCCTCAAAAAAATTTGCAGGCGAAAAAAGATTTTTGAGGCAAAATATTGAAAAAATGAACAAAAATCAACAAAAACAGGAATAAATTCATAAAAATTACATTTGAATTCAAAACAATACTCTAAATAGCTAAAAATATTCAAAATAGTGCTAAACACCTATGAAAAAAAATTGAACAAAGTCTATGTATACAAAATAGTCATTTTTTGGGGTAGAAAAGCGAAAATTTTGACAAAATCCGAGGAAAACAGGAATAATTTTTTAAAAATTTATTGGTCATAATTCCTGGAAATGTTTTGATGTAAATTATTACATATGATTCTCAGGTAGCTGCAAGAAAAAAAGAAAATTTTTATTTAAAAAAAAAATAGTCTTTTGAGGGGGAGAAAAACTCGTTATTTGACCTAAAAAAATAAGCTGAAACTAATTGAAATAGGCTTCTTCAGCAAAATACTGGCCCTATTTGGCAGGTCCTGTTACTGTTGCCAATGGAACCCTATTGAAAAGTAATTTAACATCTTTCCAATTGACAGCGGGTCATTTGAGACTTGCTTATAGCATCTGATCTCATAAAATCTTGTATTAGGTAAGAAGGGGTCATTAAAAATGAGTTAAAATAGCCTTCTTCGTTACATTACTGGGTATATTTGGTAAAGTCGTGTTACTTTTTGGCAATGGGACCATATTGAAAACAATTTTATATCTTCCTAGTTAGAAAAGAACACCACTGGAGACTTGTTGGTTTTGTCTGATCTCATAAAATCTTGTTCAAGAGAGAAAGGGGTCATTCTAAAAGGGTTGAGATATGCATCTTCAGCTAGATACTGAGCATTTGTAGTATAAATGTGTTACACCTGACAATGGCATTTTGTTTTAAAAGTCATTTTACATCTTTCCGGTTAAAGGACAGGTTATTTGAGACTTGTTGGTAGTGTCTGGTCTCATAACAATCTTGTTTAAGATGAAAAGGGGTCGTTCAGAATGTGTTGAAATAGGCATTTTCAGCCAAATACTGGGCATATTTGGTATTAATAAAATACAAAACGGCAACAGAACCCAAATGAAATATGATACCATATCTTACTTATTAATGGGCAGGTTTTTGAGACTTGTTGGTAGTATTTTGTCTCATGAAAAAAAAATTATTATTGAGGAAAAGGGGTTGTTCAAAATTGGTTGAAATAGTCATCTCCAGCCAAATACTGGGCGTATTTGGAACACTGAAATTCAACTGGCAAAGGTACCTTATTTTTAAGTGATTTTGTTATCTCTGTGGATAAAGGACAGGTCATTTGTGACTTATTTGCAGTGTCTGGTCTCATAAAAGTCTGGTTTAAGGGAGGAGGGGCTGTTCAGAATGGGTTGTATTAGGCTTCATTATCCCCAAACCGGGATTTTATGTAGAAGATGTCATAAAAGTGACATTTTATCCATATCTTGTTGTAAGGCATGTCATTTTTTTTTGTTGGTAGTGTCTGGTTGTATGAAACACTGGTTTAAGGGCAAAGAGGGTCATCCAAAATGTATTAGAATCAGCATCTGCAATCGAATGCTGGGCATATATGGAATAAATGTCATACAAGTGTCAATGAAACCCTAGTGAAACGTGGTTTTGATACCTATATTGTTGAAGGCCAGGTCCTTTGTGATGTTTTGGTTGTGCTTTGCATAAAGAAACTCTTGTTAAAGGCAAAAGGGGTTATTCAAAATGTGTAAAAATAGGCATCCCCATCGAAATATTAGGTGCATTTCATTTAGATGAATTAAAGTTGGCAATGGAATCCTACTGAAAATAATAGTGATAACTATTTCATTCAAGGGCAGTTTGTCTGAGATTTGTAGGTTGTGTCTGGTGTCATAAGAGTATTGTTTAAGAGAAAATGGGGTGATCAGGTTTGAACTGAAATAGGCTTCTTCACCCAACAAGAGCTGTCAGCAGACAGCATAGCTCGCATGGATCTAAGGACTAAATGCCCCTTTGGCCTATCGGGGGAGGAAGGGGGCATTAAGGTCATAATTGTCATAGGGGAGGGGGTGCTGCTGAATAAAACTTTGGACCCATATCTATCATCAAACCCAACATGAACCAAATCCATCATATGGTTTTGAAATTAAAGCTTTTAAAAAGCTTTAACATAAAACTCTAGCACAAAATTTGTCTGTGACCTTGAACTTTTGGCCAAAGTCATAGGTGGGGGTATCTTTCTGTGAAGTTATATTACAATCCATTGATAAATGTAGGCGCTAGAGCAATGATAAATTTTTTCTCAAAATAGCCACAATGACCTTGACCTTGAGCCCAACACCCTGGAAGTCGAATTTATTCTAGATATTGTCATATACAACATCTGTATAAAGTTATATTAAAATCCACTGATAAATGTAGGCACTAGAGCGATGACAAAAGGTGAACATACCTACATACCTACATACGTACTTACTTAAAAAAAAAACCTATATTCCCTCGCCACTTCGTAGTGCGAGGGGATAATAAACTCTGGACCTCTATCTGTCATCATGCAAAATATGAACTAAATCCATCGTTCGGTTTGGAAAATACGAGCTCTTTAAAAACTTTAACGTAATACTTTATTTGTAAAATTTCAAAGTCTGTGAACTTGACCTTAAGATCATGGGCATGGGTTGGGGTATTGCTGAAAAAAACTTTGGATCTATATCTATCATCATACCAAATATGAACCAAATCCATCATATGGTTTAGAAAATATGAGCTCTTAAAAAACTTTAACGTAAATGTGGGCGCCGACGCCGACACCGGGGGTAGTGCAATAGCTCTTCCTGGACTTCGTCCAGGCGAGCTAAAAACTGATCATATTTGGCATAGACGTCATACAACTGGCAATTGAACCCTAATGAAAATTGATTTTGATAGATATCTGGTTCAAGGAAAAGTCATTTGAGACTTAATGGGTGTGTTCCAATGCTAGTTGTTAGACCCTTGTTAAATATGACCAGTATTTGGCTGAAGATATCTGTTTCGACCCATTTTGAATGACCTCTTTTGTGCTAAATAAAAGTTTTGCTGAGACCATTCACTATCAACAAGTTTCAAATGACCTGTGATTCAAAACGACAGATATAAAAGTTTTTTGATAGGGTTAAATTGCCAGTTGTATTACATCTATACCAAATTATGTCCAGTATCTGGCTGAAGAGACCTATTTCAACACATTTGAATAACCTTTTTCCCCCTTAAACAAATTTTTTATGAGCTCAGACACCACCTACAAGTCTCAAATAACCTGCCCTTCAACAAAATAGATATCAATATCACTTTAATTATGGTTTCATTGCCAGTTCTAAGATATCTATATTAAATACGTCCAACAGTTGCCTGAAAATGCTTATTTTTATAATTAGCAGATTTTGAATGACACTTAACCTCTTTAAACAGGAGTTCCTTACGACCATATAATACCAACAAGTCTCAAATAACATTCAGCATAGGTTTCAAACTTACTAATAAAGTTCCATTGGAAATAGTTTGATATCTACACCAACTATGCCAAGTATTTGGATGGAGAAGACTATTTTAACCCTGTTTTAACGACCCCTTTTCCCGTTCAGCGAGACCTTTTTATGGCATCATACCATGCCGGTAAGTCTCAAACGACTTACTCTTTAACCAGATAGGTTTCCTCTTTAACCAGATAGGTTTCAATATCACTTTCAGCTGGGTTCATTGCCAATTGTAATTCATCATCACAAAATATGTCCAGTATTTGGCTGCAGATGCATATGTCAACAAATTTGAACGGCCCCTTTTCCTCTTAATTACGCCTATTATGGGATCAGACATTACCAGCAAGTCTCAAATAACCTGCCCATTAACCAGTTAGATATGGTATCATTTTTCTATTGGGTTCTGTTGCCATCTTGTATTTTATCAATACCAAATATGCCCAGTATTTGGCTGAAAATGCCTATTTCAACCCATTCTGAACAACCCTTTTTCATCTTAAACAAGACTGTTATAAGACCAGACACTAGCAGCAGGTCTCAGATGACCTGTTTTTAACCAGAAAGATGCAAAATGACTTTTAAAAAAAGATTCCATTGTCAGGTGTAATACATTTATACAACAAACGCTCAGTATCTAGCTGAAGATGCATATCTCAACCCTTTTAGAATGGCCCCTTTCTCACTTAAACAAGGTTTCATGAGACCAGACAAAACCAACTAGTCGTCAGTGGTGTCCTTTTCTAACTAGGAAAATATAAAATTGTTTTTATAGGGTCCCATTGCCAAAAGTAACATTTTACCAAATATACCCAGCAATGCAACAAAGAAGGCTATTTTAACCCATTTTTAACGACCCCTTCTTCCCTAATACAAGATTTTATGAGATCAGATGCTATAAACAAGTCTCAAATGACCTGCTGTCAATTGGAAAGATGTTAAATTACTTTTCAATAGGGTTCCATTGGCAACAGTAACAGGACCTTGCCAAATAGGGCCAGTATTTTGCTGAAGAAGCCTATTTCAATTAGTTTTAGCTTATTTTTAGGTCAAATAACGAGTTTTTCTCCCCCTCAAAAGACTTTTTTTTTTTAAACAAAATTTTTCTTTTTTTCTTGCAGCTACCTTAGAATCATATGTAACAATTTACATCAAAACATTTCAAGGAATCATGACCAGTTAATTTTTAAAAATATTCCTGTTTTCCCCGGATTTTGTGTAATTTTTTTTTTCTCTTTCCCCAAAAAATGTGTATTTTGTATACACAGACTTTGTTCAAATTTTTTTCATAGGTGTTTAACACTATTATGAATATTTTTAGCTATTTAAATTATTGTTTTGAATTCAAATGTAATTTTTATGAATTTATTCCTGTTTTTTGTTCATTTTTGTTCATTTTTTCAATATTTTGCCTCAAAAATCACATTTCGCCTGCGAATTTTTTGAGGACTTTTTTTCTGTAATTAAGTACATTGCACACTTTTTAAAAATGTCCATAACTTTTGTAAAGGAATTTGTTTTACCTCTAACCCTATTTAGCCTAGACTAAATAACTGCTTCTCTCCAATTGGATGTCACATGAGACGACTTTACAATAATCGTTCAGAAGATACAAAATAGTTTTTGAAAACATTCCCCAGTGTTTTGCTTTACTGAACGCCACCCAGTTCCTGGAAATTCAAATTTCGGATGGAAAATGAAACCATATTGTTGAGCACATGTTTCTGATTCTGAAAAATATAGGCCGACTTACGCAAAAACGTGTCTTCGGGCATATGCGGACAGAAAAGGCCCAGATCAGCCTGCGTATTCTTGCAGTCTGATCCAGGCCTTCGCTGTCAGCTGATAAAATTAGTCAGTATCGTCGAATAAATTCCGTTTTTCTAAGTGCGTTTATCCTACGTTACCAACCACATGATTTTTGTTTGAAGAGGCTAAAAGGAACTGACATCGTAGAAACTCCAAACCATTTAACATACCAGGGACAAACATGCAGACTCAAATGGGTACGAAAGTGCAAGGTGACCCTGCGTTTTGTTACCTTTATACACATAATAAAATAAATGCCGTGTCAAGCGAAACAGTGCCTTCGAACATGTGCAAATTTCACATCTTCCTACACATGCGCAGTTTCATACGGGCATTCGCTCTGTATTGAAACATTCTATACTATCTGACTCGTATATATATATATATATATATATATATATATATATATATATATATATATATATATATATATATATATATAAAGCGTAAAAATACCGGAGCAAGTAGATTATATTGAAAGGAATAACAGCATTTTTAACGCCATATTGCTATTGTTTATTCCCTTGATGAGTTGCAAACGAAACCGGTTGGGAATATTATGATTATTTAGACATACCATGTGATATTTTTCCTTTCAATATAATCTATTTGCTCCGGTATTTCTCCTCTCTCTCTCTCTCTCTCTCTCTCTCTCTATATATATATATATATATATATATATATATAGTTCGTACGAATCCGCTCAAGTAAACACACACACACACACAGAGAGAGAGAGAGAGAGAGAGAGAGAGAGGGACTCTAATAAACAGTAAGGCTGTTCTAGATTCAATAAAGTAAAAAAAAAACATAGTGTTGTCTTTTGTTCTGGTCGGGTTTGGTTTGTGGGTATCTTTCATTCAAAGGAGTTCTTACGGTCTGTGAGGCATACATACACTGTACCATATACCGGTTAATCCCACCAAAAATCACAACTATTTCTCCAGGTCTTTTAGTGGGAGATGTCTCTAACCCTTGTCCTGCTGAACCCAGATATACCCTGTTTTTGCAAACAGTGTAGATCCAGATTAGTTGGCTTCTGAAGAAGCCAACTGATGTGGATCTGCACTGTTTTTTATTACGCATATGATTTGTATCAACAACCTGGATCAAGTACTCTGATTGGCTGAAAATTAGAAGTGGGCGTGGCGTCTTAATTTATTCGGCAGGACAAGGGTTAAGATAAGAAGAAACACAGCATATCCAATAAGATTGCATATGCCTCCAGCAAAGACTTAGTATTACAAAAATACGCTTATTTAAATGTACTGAAAATTTTACCTCCAAAAACTGAAAACTTTCAGATAAACATCTCTGATATTTTTTCATATTTCTGTTCAAAACATAGATTGTGGATACTCGTTAGAACCGCCTTGTATGTATGCTTTGAGCAAAATTAAGAAAAATAATGTATACGACTGTAAACCCCAGTTTTGCTATCTAAAAGTGGGGTTTAAGGAGCTCAAAATTATATAGGCATGTTTTCATGATGGATCAGCCTGCGCATCCGCACAAAATTAGTGGGGTGGGGGGCGGGGTATTATTTTAGTAGCCAAGGATCCAAAGCGCCTTAAGATGCACAGCGAATGGTTAGGTCAGCCGGCGCGGATCCACATGCTATCTTGTAGGAATTGCTGTACCCAGGTTCATATGTATAGTGTTGTCCTACTTATGCTGGTGAGAAAAAAAAAAAACACGTCATTCTCTCGGCGCTTATGTCCTAACAAATTAAATATAGGAATTGATTAAATTGATCTCGTAACCTCTTACAATCGATCTAAATGAGATAAATAATGAACACACTTTATGTTTTATTCACAAACAAATAGATTCTAAGACAGAATGAATCTTGAGAGCAATAAACACACTCAATAACTGAAAAAAAAATTGTAGTGTCAAATTTCCTGGGCTAGACTAGGTAGTTCGGCCGAATGAGCAACATCAGTAACCCTCAGAGATATTTTCAAAAAATCCCAGAATTGGCTCAATGACCACAAACAACCAGAAAATATAAACTGCACTACAATTTTATACTTCAGAATAAAACAGGCTTTGGAGCTATGTATTGGATACATTTAACAACATTGCGCATATTTGTTCTACAAAAATAACGCGAGTCATATTTATAACCCCGACAAAGTAGGATAATTAAAATGCGTATATTATGATTTTCCAAAGATGAATAAGGGGATATGTTACACTTGATAGATTTTCAGCTATTTTTGCAAGAGAGGCAATTCTTGTTGCTTCCTGCACATTGAGCCCCTAAGGGAGCAAATTCTTGTCTATTCTCTTCAGAAGGATGCAAAACAATTTTGACAGAGTTACCACCCTTAAAGTGTGTTTATTAACCTTCGATGTTGCTGGTATTTTCGTAAACATTATTTTCGATGTTGTTGGTAAGATTTTCGAAAACATTATCTTCGATGTTGCCGGTATTTTCGAAAACTATTTCAGATCTCGTGTAGGACTATATAAAAAATTTAATGAAATACAATTAGTTTTGACTAAAGGACTGTTGCATGTAGGTTACATTGTCAGATTTTTTTTTATCTCTCTCTAAAAGTGAAATAATATCTTAGGATTTGTGTTAAATGCATGCGTCTGAGGTTAACCTACCAAAATTGTATTTCGGAAAATTATAATGTCGATGTACACACAGACAAAATTAGGAAACTTAAGACAGACAGACACAAACCCAAAATAATTGGGTCGTAATCAGTCGTCAATGGAAAATAAGCATTTCTTGGTAAAAATGCTTCGCCCAACCATGCAAATCAGTTTAAATGGATATGTAGTAAGATATGGGAATTGTAATGTCCGGTGTTTAGAAAGTCCATTAATAGCTTGGCTGTGGCAAAAATGATCAGACATAAGTCTGGAAATAGCCACATTATAGGGATTCACAAGGCCCTGATGCCTCCCGTAGAACCTCTTAAGTATTGACACTAGTTTAGTTCTTTGATATCTCTGAGCAAACAGTCCTGTAGTGAGTAGTCCGTCGTTTGATAAGTCCCAATTCTTTGAGCAGGCTTGAGCATAACGGATGAACTCTGGAACGTATACACAGTATGCTGGTGCAGAAGACATATTGCTGATTTTCTTTTCTGTTAAGTTTCAGATATCGAGCTATCGGAATATGTAATAAAAACGTGAATATTATAATTTCTGAAATCTGGTCTTCAACACCTGACCCAATTACGGAAACTCCTCGCCTTACTAGAATATACCACTTTCCATGTAGAAATATAAGTACAGCTACCCGGATAGACAAACACAACACCCTCTGGTATATGGGCACATTGCAACGCTGGTTTTGGTATAATAAAGCATGGTATGGCATTACCAAAACACGCCTATTCAAATATATTGAAAAATTGACAACCACAAAAGGAAAACTTTCAGATAAAAAAATCTGATATTTTTCATATTTCTTCTCAAAACATAGATTGTGGATACTCGTTAGAACCGCCTTGGCAAGGCGGTTCTAACGAGCACCCACAATCTATAATGTTTTAGTAAATAAGAAAAATAATGTATACCCCTGTAAACCCCAGTTTTCCCGTGTGTCATTTTGTTCTTGTGTTTTTCAGTCCTTTAAGTATTGCGATTACCTCGCTTGGGGAAGAGAGAGCTGATCTTAGTGCTTTTCGTACGTTTGTTTGGTTTGTGCTTGTTTAGATGTGTCGGTTTCCTCTTCCTCTTGGTGTCTGGGAAGGGCTGCGGTTTGTGATTGTGGCACTCCCTGGACTTTTCTCTTACCTTTTTTACTATATAAAAGTGGGTTTAAGGAGGTCAAAATTTTATAATGTGTTTTCATGATGGTTTGTAGTCTGATCTGAAGCTTGCTGGGCATACATATCCGAAGGATATATATTCTTGAATAATACATTTTCTATTACAGGTGCGATCCTTAAAAATGCAATAGTTGTGGCAAAAGGCTCCAATGCCGTAATGTATGCAAAGTATGGCGGTAAGCGCAAGGCTCTAAAAGATTTCTATTCACTTAAACCGAAGAATGTCAAACGCATACAGGTATGTATTTCATATTGAAATGTTTAACTGATGCTGGAAAACACCCTCTCCTTCCGCAGCCACCGCACACTTGTCCTTTCGTAATGCAGATGTTGATTGTTTTGCAATACACACGCACACGTACGCACGCGTACAAACATCTTCATTGTAATGCTGAGGAATGTATATTGTAAAGTTAACTGCAGTTTTACATCGGCTTCATGTACTCCGTTTTCGTTCAAAGACAATGGAATGAATGATAATTTAATCAGTTTTTATATTTTAGTATACTGTAACACCCTCTCTCTCTCTCTCTCTCTCTCTCAGATGAATGCAGTTTGTACTTGCTGTGGTTTTGGTATCTGCACTTTCCAGTAAAGACCAGCCTTATGCTAGAGATAGCTGCGCAGGTGGAATCGATTCTACGATTCCCTCTTGTCTGTGATCGTGTGCATTGTGACCGAAAGCAATCCACAAATTATATTGAGACAATCCCATTTCAAAGAGTGTTATTTCAGTCTAGTATCTTGTGATAGTTTAAATCCTTTAAACTTCGGGTGCTCTAGCTGTATCCTCAGGTATATAACTGCTCAATTAAAAAAGTGCATGTGCTTTGCAAACCTACTTATCTTGCACTTGTTTAGGTTGTACAGGACTTGTCCGTTTACATTATGCAAAGACTCAGACATCTACAATGCTTACAAACTTAAGACTTCTGACGGTGTTTGTAAAACTTCCAAGGTTAGCTCGCATAAAATGGTCAATTACTAGTAACACATTTCTTCTATATTCGGATTCCGTATCTATTGAAAATATTTTAATATGATGTATGACGACTACATCGGCTTTCGTTACGCATATGTATATAGAATAGTTTCCCACCGACCTTCAATATCTACGAATAACATCTATAAAGACTGTACCTAGAAACAATGAAAATATAAAAAGGTATCGGAGTCTCGGTTTCATTTTAACTCTTCATATGGCTACATACATCCCCAACCTCGGCATAAGCGGACAATATTTTAAAATTACATGTACCAGAATGGACGCTGTGATATAAAGGAAAATCGAACATAAAAACTGCACTGAGATGAAATTCGAGAAGACGTTTTACGGACGCCACGGGGCAGTTTATACGAGCTGTAGGGAATTTTCATAGGTGGCTTATTCAGCAATAGCTTTCTATGTGTGCCCTTGGCCGTAACAGTAGTCTCTGTCCATGGCTTGCCATTTGCTTTATGGACATTCTCTTCATTTTTGTACTGACGTTTAACCCTTTAAACTCTGCAAACCAGCATAGATGCCAATACAAACAGTGTAAATCCAGATACGAGCCGTCTCATCAGGATGTACACTGTTTGCTCTTCTGTCTTTCAGTTTAGACTAAACTCTTAGACATGTCCAAATTCAAAGATGGAAGAAACTCCTTCAGGAACTCAGATGTAAAAGGGTTAAGTTTTGTTGTAACGTGCTTATGAAACACGGTTCATACTATATGGACTCTAGTACTCCATTTTGGCTAACCCTAGCATTGGAAAGATATACGATTTATTTTCCATATAGGAAGAAAGCCTGGACATGCCTGTACATAAACAACTGTATAGCAGATATGTATACATTGCATTTCGCGAGAACCCGCACGTTTCTATGGAGGCCCAGTTGATACGTAACAATTTCTAAGTGTACAAAAACTTGTGTATTCAGATTAAATCATAAAAAAGAAAGAAACAAAATGCTCAAAACAGAAAGCAGAATGTTTATTTTCTCATGTGATTATGCAAGCATGACGTCATTTGTGACATCTCGGTTGTTTTCCGCATTTAAGGGGGAGTACCCCATTTTCCTGTCTAACATGATTTTTTTTTTGTTTTAATTTCGCATGCAAACTGCGTTTCAAATAAACCTTCTATCGTTTCCTATAGCCTATATTAAAAGGTATACAGGAAAGATTTACTCCAAAACATGTTCGATATGTTTCATCCAATATGGCGCTACAATAAACATGTAGGAAAACGTTTGATTGTAAATTTTATGATACCATTTTGAATGACACATGTTAAAGTTTACCAGACATCTTTCGGGGGCTCGTGCTTATGTTTTTTTCAATAGAAGATATTCGTATAGAACCCTGTATTGTACTTACGTAAGTCTTAAACATGCATGTTGAGGGGAATCACCGCGCATTTCTTCATGTCCATAATTTCAAAACCTTTGTTGGCGAACTATACTTTGTAGGAATGTATGAGGACCAAATTTAATATTTGACGTAATTTCCGCAAACTAAAATGTTTATCAAAATTTCATAAAATACACGCCGTTTTACAAAACGCGACAATCCTTTTAAACAATCAGTGCTAATTTATATTCAGATATCAACTGTACCGATTAATTTATAGCGAGTTTGGTGCATATTGGTTATATGTTACCTGTAAGTATATACATGTATACTATACGCTTAATAGAACTTACAGTTGCTCGGCAAAACTCTAAACCAGTAGCATGCAAATTGCATGCATTTTTCCAAAATACAATTAGTTTCGCATTGCTATACAGCGGTTTTATACGAATCAATATCCAAGCTTTATAAATACATAAATTCAGCCGTATATCTTTCCGATTCTAAGGTGACGTTCTTTCGCAAGGTAAAGGAATTGAGAAACCCGACTATACATTCCTGGTAATGCGTCATTGATTAACTCAACACCAATAGGAGTTGATAACTGAAACCTCCGCACTTGTGTTTATACTTTGATTAAATTTTCTGCCTTAAAGGTTGTTATCATATCTGTTAGTTGGGCGATTATCAGCTTTTGTAATAATGTGTAAGCGTCTAAGATGTAATTTGCAAGCTCATCCTCTCGAGAAGATTTGGAAATTCACAGTCATTTTTTGCACGTAATAAGGGTTACATACTTTCAATAAACATTGGCGAGGAGCCAAACTGGTTATGTTTTTACGAATCCATCAGGAAGAATTTAGGGCCAGGTCGTTTGGTTCCAGTAGAGACAGCCATATTTACATTTCATTTTTTATGAAAGCATCACGAAAACATGCCTATATAATTTTGACCCCTTTAAACCCCACTTTTATATAGTAAAACTGGGGTTTACAGGGGTATACATTATTTTTCTTATTTCTGCTCTAAAACACAGATTGTGGGCACCCACAATCTATGTTTTGAGCAGAAATACGAAAAAATATCAGAATTTTTATCTGAAAAATTTCAGTTTTTGGTGGTAAAATTTTCTGTATATTAGAATAGGAATGTTTTCGTAATGGGAATGTTTTGAGCAGTATTCAGAATAAATGCTAGGGCCTCGCAGAATCGTTTCATTTATATTTATGTTTGTGTATGTGGATGAAGGATAATGTTGTGAGTCCCTTTCAGCATACACCTCTTAAATTTTAATGCATAATAAAGCACAGTCGAGTCATATATGTCAGGAAAGAATAAAATATACTCTACCGGTTTGCACAGCAATATCCGTCTATGGACTGTCCTGCAAATTGGATTGAAGGTTGTACTTTTGGACATGGAATATGTATTGTACAGACAGTACAATCATTTATAGTGTATCAGCATGAACCCCTAGAAAATGACATTCGATCCGTTTAAGGTCGGCACATCCGACGGTTACACGCCGTGTTTCAAGACGGAATATTTGTTTAAGTTTTCGAACAAAAGTGTAAGGCATCCTTGCAGCGGTTTCTGTCATTAAAATGCTGGCTATCACTACACAAGTGCTACATCTTTCTCAGCAGAGAAACGCTCCATAAATTTGGGACTTGTTTTGGATGCGCTGTTTAATTTAACAATTATGAATCGCGGTCAGTCCGTGGATTTGTACCATCAGAGTGAGACTCTTAACTGACTATCTTGCTGAGTAAGCTGATATTGTGTCAGCACAGGTTGTCTTTCTGACGACCTATCAATCTGTACGATGTCCATTGCTGAGGCATCTATCCTTCGCTTCTTTCCAGGCACTTCTTCACATAATAATGTATTCATTATACAGTCAACCCTTTTTATACCGACACTCGATGCAACGGCAAAATTCGTTACGAGTATCATGACAATTTGAATGTCACGAAACATTCGCTCAAGACGTGACGGTTAATGAGAAATTATGCAAAAACATTGCATAATATCTTCAAGCAACATATGTTTTAGATATTTGTTACAATCGCCTCAGAGGGGCGATTCTAACAAATATCCAAAACATATGTTCTATGAGGAAATACAAATAAAACAAGGCCTTTCTTACATATTATTCTGTCCATTAAGGATTCTTTAGAACAG
>OZ024828.1:32407423-32582423 GCA_964016985.1 Anodontia alba
GTTTTACTATATAAAAGTGGGGTTTAAGGGGGTCAAAATTATATAGGCATGTTTTCGTGATGATAACGGCATGCTATTCCATGTTTCATATTGTCCGTAGTTTGTCAGACTTGTGTAAATTATGTTATGTTACCGAAGACACAGCGAGTCTTACAGCCTGTATCTGTTGTAATAATAAAGCCGTAATATGTCGCTGTTCAGAGACTAACGATACGTTGTAACATGCTCCGTGTTCCCTCAGAGACATACAACTTCTTGCGGTGAAGGGCGAATCAACAAAATAAATGCCATTCCGTCAGTCAAATTCTTCAGATTTTCATTTTAGGGGAAGTGTTACCGTTTCAAGAAAGGCAACTCTATTAACATGACTCTATCTCCCTTCTGGAAAGAGGTCGCCTCTAACAGGAAAGCGTTCGCAATGCTTGGGAGCAAATTCGTTTAGAATTGACCCCTTGAAAAGTTTGAACAGGAGGTCACAAAAACTGTTCTTCTTGTTACAAAAATTTACAAATGTATCAAGTCCAATTAAATTCTATCAAATGTTTCAGAATTTCAGTTAAACCTTATTAGGGATCGGCCTTTTACTTACAGTAGAACTTCAATGGCTCGAACCCGATGGCTCCTTTACCACGGATGAGTCGATCACGTTCTTGGGTCCGTAGGGATTTCCTCCAAATGCGATATATGGATAATTTAGGGAGATTTTCTTCTTTTATTTTGCAAATGTATGCTGTGTGCACTCATTAGAATCGCCTCGATGAGGCTACTCTAATGAGTACACACAACATACATTTATAATATAGATTTCCTAAAAGGTATCCCACAATTATCTCCATTACGCCTCCTGGTATGGCACTAATAGTAACCCTCCGTGGCTCGAACTAACGCTGTCTCGAACAAGTTTTCATGGTCCTAAAAGGTTTCGAGCCATCGAAGTTCGACTGTATATAAAAGCACCGCAACGTTTTCCGAAGAGATGGAAGCAGGACCACTGAAAAGATCAAAATGAAAACTAGGGACATTTGTGGGTTTGACTGCAAGCATTCTTGTGTCGAGTCGCATGCAATCACGTGTATTCGTTTAAAGTTTCCATTGCGCATGTTGATGGACAAGCGACAGTAAGGACCCGGCTATGTTTACCGGCGAAAACCTGTCGAGAGTTACCGAAGGCTAGCGCTTTTGTGTTTTGCTTAATAGACGCATGGCCGTCCTACTCAACGATCAGTTTCACGACAGCGCTTCACAAAAAAGCTATTATCTCCGTCCTTTTACTTTAAATAATTATAAATGTTATCTGTTCTTATTTGAACTTTTATTTACCACCATACGAACCTATATTATCGTCCAGAGTGATCAACGTGATGGTAAACACTCCATCTAATATTTTAAAGCCAATTACCTGTAGAGTTGCCATCTTATTGCATCTCTCTCCTATGCAAAGGTCCGCCTCAAGAGCTCTTTATGTGAGACAGCTCCAGATGAGACCGCGTAACATCAGTAAAAGCGATTTAGCAATGCACCGTTCCATAGCCATAGCCATTGCCATAAAGCGCTCTGTTGCGCCAGCCTTAAGCAATTCTTCCCTGATGGTAGCACCGCAAGATAAGACGTATAGCCTTTGTTTACTTGCTAATGAATGAATAATATATAAATTTCTATAACATTCTATCTGCTTTGACATTCAGATAGACATAGCAATACGTTACCCACCTATTTGATGTGTATTTATCAATTTAATTTTGGTATGTATTGACATAAGGGCCGGGCTATGTGAAACACATCTTTGGGCATGTGCGGACAGCGCGGGTCCTGATCAGTGTGATCAGGGACTTCCCTGTCCACTGACAGAATCATTGAGACTACATAATGTACCAATGGAGAGCAAATGCCCGGATGAGACTTTGCGCATGCACGGGATGAATCTGAAGCTGTACATTTTGTGCATGTTTGAAGACACATTTTCGTTTGGTGCGGCCTAAATTATAGCCGTTTAACGAAATCTAAATAATTGTACACACAGTTTATTATGTAGCACTTGTGCATACGAGTGGATGTATGCATGTATATATGTGTCATTTGATGTTATGTTTAATCATATTTCATTGCATATAATTGATGCAAAGGGGTGGGGCCACTAATTCATACAACATTAGTTACGGATTGTAATATATACAAACTATAACTCACATGACAATAGCATTAAACATAGAAGTTCAAATATTTTTCAAGACGAAAGATGAATTAAACGTTCGATATATCGTACATGTACCAAGGCATTTAGGAACAGTCATCTAATAGCAAATCGCGGCCGGTCAGGGTTCTTCCTCCCAGGCGCGTTAAATCTGTTGATAAATATAATAGGTGATTTGACTGCGACCGTGAGTCAACCAGCTACGCACAGTATGCATTATCCGTCTGCTACCATACACCCGCTCCCGCCAATATTCACCCAGCTATCATTCTACATAAATCTATAGCAGACCGTTATCGGCCCGTCAGCTAGCCTGACGGGCCGATAACGGCCTGCTATAGATTTATGTAGAATGTTTACTGGGCACCTCCTAGTCAATGTGTCCACGTAGCTCGGTAGCATTATAAAGATATATGTCGTATAAAGCCATACATGATAACGCAACAAAAATATACTTAAAGTTATAGAATAATATTATAAAACCCAAAATTAATAATGAATGCGTTTGTGGGTTCGTGCTTGTGTGCTTGCGTGTTTTCATACGTAAGTACGTGTGCGTCTTTTGATGGGGGTTCCTTACAGTCGACAACAGTAATCACACATTAAATGAGTCACACAATGTTTTCATAGAAATAGACGCACCTTTGGGGGTTACTATTAAAATAATTTTGCACCCTTCTGTAATTGAGCCTACTACTAAACGAGAGATTTTGCTCTTCTTTAGAGCATTACTTTGATCTAGAGAAGATGGCTTTACAGAAGAGGACTTGTGCGCAGAAAGGCAAAGAGGTAGTCATAAAAGTCGTCCTCTTGTAAAAGAGGCGAAATATCTACCAAATGTATTCAGTCCCTTCAACGTAACAGTCACAGTGAAGTATTATGCAAGCAAAATCTTCGCCAGTACACGTTCCACAATAATATAGTCTACTGACTGTTAAACAATCTAAAAAATGAAAACTGGATATGCATGCGTGCTTGTGAGTGCGTGCATGCATGAGAACTTGGCGATATGTATTTGGCTTGGTCCGCCGTGGTTCAACTATTGTTTTTCATTTACTCTTGCATACAGTAGAATTTTTCATGAGTACTCATCTTTGTTTATTATAGTGATTAATTTGATTTTTATTTTTTCGCTTTGATGCATTGACCGAGCTGGGAGCCTTTATGCGAACCGATTTTTTTTATGTATTTCTGTATTAAGAGTAGCATCGGGACCCAGGGTGAAGTTGGCTAGCTGTAAAGGTGCTTTAATCCCACCCCACCCCCCTCCCCCCACCACCACCACCCCCTACCTCCCGGTGATTTACTCTGCTGACCGTTCTAAGGTGTTAGTCTTACATTTTGTTGCTTTGTGGTTTATTCTACGAGGCGATTTGCTTATGTCATTTTGTTCTTGTGTTTTTCAATCCTTTTAGCATTGCGATTACCTCGCTTGGGGAAGAGAGAGTAAATCTTAGTGCTTTTCGTACGTTTGTTCGATTTGTGCTTGTTTGGATTTGTCGGTTTCCTCTTTCTCTTGGGGTCTGTGAAGGGCTGCGGTTTGTGATTGTGGCACTCCCTGGCCTTTTTGCTTACCTTTTATTGGGTGCGTGCGTGAGTGCAGCGTGGAATCGAAGCCCTGTCTGCAAGAGATAATTATGAATTGCGCTTGAAGGAGTACCCTATAAGATTTAGTGTCTGCTCAATTTCTCTGTTTTTTCGTCTTGATTGACAACCCTTTTTGTAGTTTGTTTCTTCCAGACATAGTCGGATAGCATAGCCCCGAATCACTGTGCATTTGCATAAACTGACAGGGGTGTCCGTTCACAGGACCAACGGCCTTTATGAAACCCTGCAGACCAACCTTTCAGTTTTAAGTTCCGCATTTCCTACATGTTTGAAGTCATCTTTTTGCCTCGTGCCATCTTATAAATTATTGTCTGACAATATAATTATCTTGAAATAGTTTTTGAAATTGCATCTGCAAAAAAAAAACATACCAAATTGAACATAAAATGAACCATTTACATCAGTGGATCATAAAAGCCATATAAGAATACGGTTGTCATTTCAAAGAAGCCTGTGATATTTGCACATAATTAAAAAGTCGGCCAAGATAGAAAACATTTTAAGATGTTTCCTACTTTACTTCAAAGCTTTCGAATGTGACTAGAAGCATGTCATCAAGTATAAACGTACATGCACGCAAATCATCATCAATAATCATTCTATTATTTCACCTACGTGTAATGTATACGTCTAAGTAAATCCCACTAGGTAAAGAACGTTTTAAGCCATGCTATATTAGCATTTGTTTATATCTCCACGAAATTATATGAGGCAGCGCAGGACAAATCTACCCAGTCAGCATTCTACGTAAATCTATATCGGGCCGTCATCGGGCCGTCAGGGTAGCTGACGACCCGATGACGGCCGATGTAGATTTACGTAGAATGCTAGCTGGGTAGACCTGCGTGGCCAACAAAGATGTAGATCAGCCAGTACATCTAATCAGTATGACAAGGGTTTTCGTTTTTTCGTGTATAGCCCAGAGGCTGTAAGAGACACATGCGATGAGCGAAGACTCTGATCGGACTGCGCAGATGCACAGGCTGATCTAAGTCTTCGCTGGTCGCACGTCATATTATAGGTTGTGTCATGCGCTTGTTTAATTATGTTGTGGGAATTAATTAAAACACTTTAAGGAGGCGCTTCAAATGCATACATATACTCACAACATATGTTTTCAAAGAAAAATAGAAAACACACACACACACACACACACACACACACACACACACACACACACACACAACATGTATCTTTATACCCCTTTATCTGGAATCAGGCAAGATATGATTTTTTACAATAATTTATAATCCGGGAAATATGAAAAATAACACATTAAGACAGATACATGTATATGTAGCACACATACTGCTATAGGTAACTAACAAATTGAAAAGCTGGTTTAAAAATTGCGTTCTGAACCCTACAAAACCCGTGTTTTCATAATGTATAATCGGAAAAAGGGGAGGGAGCACACATTGCATATTACTTCATTACGAAAACACACCTATTCAAATATACAGAAAATTTGACATCCAAAAATTGAAAATTTTCAGATAAGAAACCCTCATAGTTTTCATATTTCTGCTCAAAACATAGATAGTGGGTACTCGTTAGAACCGCCTCGGCGAGGCGGTTCTAACGAGTACCCACAATCTATGTTTTTGAGCAGAAATAAAAAAAATAATGTATACCCCTGTAAACCCCAGTTTTACTATATAAAAGTGGGGTTTAAGGGGGTCAAAATTATATAGGCATGTTTTCATGATGTGTTGAAACAATGGCTAACAATGCTATTACCAGACGCTCGATACGTACATTGAAACATATACTTGTCAATTTGTATATTCGGGGAAACGGACGATCTAGATTACACTGACTGCTAATGTATTGTTGCCTAGTATATTTAACTTAAGCTCAGTTTGCAATAACTTATAACTTAATTGTGATTTGGTATTGAAAACATTTTTTTTCTTTCTTTTTTACAGCAAGCATATTCCATTCGAACATGCTGGTTTGCAGATCTATCCGTACTTTTATATAAAATACTTGTTGTTGCTTTTGACATGTCTACATGACAGTACTAATTATGTCATACACTGTATTATCCGCTTCATTCGGAAATCTTTATTTGTGCTGATATGTTAAATGTACACGCCCACAACTGACAGAAAGTTCGCAAAGCACACCACGGGTGGTAATCGAAAATCAAATGTTAATAAGTCGTGGACCAAAGACCTAGTTGTTTTCTTAATTATCGATTTGAAGGCGGGAGCACGTAGCACAAATTTTATCTTCAAGAAAACATACCTATATAATATTAACCCCCTTAAACCCCACTTTTATACAGTAAAACTGGGGTTTACAGGGATATACATTATTTTTGTTATTTCTGCTCGAAAACATAGATTGTGGGTACTCATTAGAACCGCCTCGACGAGGCGGTTCTAACGAGTAAGCACAATCTATGTTTTGAGCAGAAATATGAAAAATATCAGATTTTTTTTATGTGAAAAAATGCCTTTTTTCGGTGGTACATGTAAAATTTTCAGTGTATTTGAATAGGCGTGTTTTCGTAATGGACTTCACTCGAACTTAATGTGCTCATTTTTAAATTGAAATGAAGTGTTTTCAATGTGTTTTTCTGAAGATCATTATTAGCTGTGAAAGGGCTTACAAAAAATTAAACAACAGAAGTTAGACTACTTCAGTTCATTATCTCTTGTTTGACTTTTTACTATATACTTATATATATCAAACCATTGTCTTTGTTAGAAACTTTCGGAAAATATATTGTATACGGCTCTACGTCATTTTGTTTTGTGGTTCTAGTGTTTTGAGTTCTTTGTCTAATCTTCTGACTGCTAGCTGTTATTTTTTTTTTTTTTTTTATTCATTCTTTTATTTATTATATACAAAGTAATGAAATATAGAGAATTATTAATGAAATAAAATGCAGATTTCGAAAAAGTTATAAAGTTGTATTTTCACTAGTGAAAATATAAAACTTATATTTTCACTCCTCTAAGCAGTGAAAAATATAAGCTCTGGAACTACTTATTTTCTTATTTACATTAATGGTCAAGATTTTCATGGTTTGCATCTCTTCTATCGAAAGTGATGTATATAATAAAAAGAAAATTCTAATGTTTGTCGTGAATATGACTTTTATTTCATCCCGTGAAGTGAAAAAAATGTATATTTCATTCGTGCCTTCAGCACTCATGAAATATTTATTTTTTCACTTCACTCGATGAAATAAAAGTCATATTCACTCCAAACATTTGAATATCCTCTATCTATTTTTTTTTATTTATTTATTTATTTATTTATTTATTTATTTATTTTTCTTTGTTTTGTCATGCTTCATGTTTGTCCTGTTTATAGTCTTACTGCTGTGGTTAATCATTACGAAGACACGCCTATTCAAATATATTGAAAATTTTACCATCAAAAACAAAAAAAATCTGATATTTTTTTCATATGTTTGCTCGAAACATAGATTGTGGGTACTCGTTAGATCCGCCTCGGCGAGGCGGTTCTAACGAGTACCCACAATCTATGTTTTTTAGCAGAAATAAGAAAAATAATGTATACCCCTGTAAACCCCAGTTTTACTATACAAAAGTGGGGTTGAAGGGGGTCAAAATTATATAGGTATGTTTTCGTGATAGAATTCTGTCTGGCACTGTAATGGCCTTCTTAGGGAACTGGTTGCTTTGTTTTCTTTGGTGTCTGTCTTGGTTGTCGCTGTGGTGTCATTAGAAGGCTATGTTCTGTGACTGTGGCTCTTCCTTGACATCTTGTACTATTTTTAAATGATGTAAACGCGATAAAATGTTCTTAAATGAACTGGATATACATTGTAGATTTCCATGATTTTTACAAGGGCGACACTTTTGTAAATTCTTCTTTACTTTCCTGTACATCAAATACATTCTGGAATATGGTCAACACTAAAAGAAGAGAATTCGTTCCCCGAGGGAGCGGGAGGGGCCAGTATTTTTCTTTTAAAGAAAACCATTTCCAGATATTATGTAAAACCATTTTGATAGAGTTACTTTCCCTAAAAGTGCTTCCAGTCGAATCCATTAGTTGGCGCAATGGATACCAAGTGCATTTATTGACTAGAGGAAAGATTGCATGTGCTTATGTTCACTTTGATCTTTATATCAGTATAACTTTCTTGGAATCGACTTTATGAATAAATGTTACAAAACGGTATCCAGAAATTCCCGGTGCATATCATATAAGCATTTAATTGCTTTTGAATGCGTATTATTTTGCTTGCAAGATATATCGGGCAGGTTCACACAAGAACATTTAAAATGACTGAATACACTTGTAAATATTTGATCCACTTTACCGTCCATTAAACAATTTCCAAAAAGGGGCCTACTCTAAAAGCATATGCTACCAATTGGATTTTTTTTCTTTCTAGAGTATACCCCTTTATAGAGATGGTGCAAAACATTTAATTTCCCTTGATAATGTATTAATATCCTGAAGCATGTTTCTGGGTAATGTCTGGATGGCAAATGTTTCACTAGGCAAATAACAAGAATCCGAATTCGTGTACCATTTTTGGTTGGCAATGAAGTCAAAGCATACGTAGTTCACTTACACGGTGCATAAACCTTCTAGATGTTATAATATACTCAAGAAAATAATTAAAGGGTCACCAGTTTCAGTTTCCCTTTGATTAACATACAAATTCGACCCGTCAGTTGTTAAAATCATTCTGTGGGCAATACTTCTATTTGCAAGCCCATTTCAATAAACTCAACAGGTTAGCAATATGTTCAGCTACCAAAGTGTCAATGGCACGAACATTGTCAGCTTAGAAGATTCTGAAAAAAATGGGAATTTCTGAAAAATGACTTTATACTCCAAAATAATTTTTTTTAAGAGGCTAAAATTGCCTCGATGATTCCCCATAGACTTTGAATAATCTTTAAGGGTACCTGTAGGAAAATGTGAGTTTCTCGATTGAAATAAAACCTTTCTCTATGATTTATTCACAGCCTAAAATCAAGACATTACTTATCATGTGTAAATGTAAATTTTTCATTTTGGGGGTAAAAATGAGCATTTTTTACGAATTTTACAATGACAATTTCCCTTTCAAACTTTGTTGTCGGAACCACTCCTCTTCGGGTTCAACTTTAAGAAACAGTCAACAGTATATCAATATCTTCTGTGGTTTTGTCAATAGACTTGGTCAAATTTTGCATATATGGAAAATTGCACTGTGCGCCTTAAAGGCTCCATATCCCTCAAAAATAGACCTTTTTTTATCCAAGAAAGATTTCTTAAACTGATACATAGTATCAATACGATCATAAAATGTGGCATCTGACAGCCTGTAAAATTTCAGTTAGTCTCTCGTTTTGAACTGAATCAAAACTGAAATGATTTTCTATCATATCTCTGAATTAATGTTGGCAACATTAATTCAGAGATACGATAAAAACTCATTTCATTACAAGAACGAGAGACTGACTGATTTTTTACAGGCTGTCAGGTGCCACATTTTTTGATTGTATTAATACCATGTATCAATTTATTAAATTTTTCTTGGACAATAAAATGTCTATTTATGAGGGATATGGAGCCTTTGATGAGTATATATAAACTGGCTAATCCATATTATTGTTTTTATCCTGTGATAAAAGTATCTACATGGTCTTAAGAATTTGGATTCTAAACTCCTAACGATACTTACCGTAAAATTGGAGCAAATTCATTTTTCTACATTGAATACTAAAATCCTAAAAGGTTGCCTTTGGAAACAAAGAACATATTAAATAACGAAAATCAGAGACTCGGTTTAATTAAGTCGCTTCATATACAGCTATGAGTTGCGAGGCTGTATCCCAGCTAGCATTCTTTATAAATCTACAGCGGACCGTTATCGGCCCGTCAGCTATCCTGACGGGCCGATAACGGCCCGTTATAGATTTATGTGGAGTGCTTACTGGGATACGTCCTCTAGCACCGGCGTTTGGAATTATTGAACCCAAATGAAATGTAATTATAATTTGCACTCTGGTCAGGTACGTGGAGACGTTGTGTTCTGCGATCTTGTATCTAGCATGCTAGACATTACGAAAACACGCCTATTCAAATATATTGAAAATTTTACGACCGAAAAAGGAAAGTTTTCACATAAAAATTACTGATACTTTTCATATTCCTGCTCAAAACATAGATTGTGGATACTCGTTAGAACCGCCTCGGTGAAGCGGTTTTAACGAATACCCACAATCTGTATTTTTAGCAAAATAAGAAAAATAATGTATACCCTTGTAAATCCCTGTTTTACTATATAAAAGTGGGGTTGAAGGGGGTCAAAATTATATGGGGCGTGTTTTCGTGATGTAGATGAGGTGCAATAAGTGTAGACTCAGACCGAATGCTGCGTTCTGTGGCGTCTAATATGTCTATACAATGTTTGCGCAGGTCAGATTGCTGAAAATGTTGGATGGATACGGTATATCTGTTTAAAATGGCCAAACGAAGGAAACAAGACTGAGAAGTAATTATAATTTCTTAAAAAAAATAAACTATATTTGATTCCGGCTGCGCAAAATGAAAGTACTGCATTAGCGGTTGCGTGTACACATTGAATCACCATCAAAGATAAGAAAATGAGTATTTTATCTGGTTTCAATCTTACCGTGAACGCCAGATATTAATGTCAAAGTAATGCCAAAAGTCATATTACTGTATCTTTAGGTGATTGCATACACCTTTCGAACAAAGGAGATACGTTTGTGACAATCTGTCCGGTTATTTTGGGCAAATCGCACATTTACTGTTTGACAGAGTTACACGTACGCCACCTTTTTTTCTACATGGCACTCACAGTTCAAGCCTCAACCAGTTGATCTAGAGAGCTGATTTTTGTCTGTCATCTGTTTGAGGGACAAACATATTGTTTTGGCATAGTGCTCTATCACATTGTGTATATTCTTACATCAGAGACTTATTATGACTTATTATGGATAAGTATTTGGTGATCCTTCTGGGATAAGTATTGTTTTTTTGTTTTTTTTGTTTTTTTTTTTTGTTTTGTTTTGTTTTTGTTTTTTTTGTTTTTTCTTAATAAAATACCGTATGGTTACTCACTAGAATCACCTCAGCCATAATGTATTTTTTTATGGTGAACTAGAGAAAGTATGATCGCAAAACTATCGTAATAACTCCATCTTAACAATAAGCGATTCTAACGAGTACCCATAATGTATGCTTTTTGGCGAATTGACGAAAAGTTTCCCAGAATTATTAGTAATAACCTGCTCCTTCTGTTTAAATATTTTGTTGTTTGCTTTACTCTTCTTACAACAGCCTGTCTATCCGATGCTAGTCCACTTAGCTTCATTAGATTGCTTGTATTCCTAAGAAAGGAAATATCACTTTTTTGAACGCAACGGACAAAACTTCAACAAGGTCAGAACAACAAGGTCAGAATAAGTGTTATTCAGGAATTAGTCCAAAACAGGGTAATGCCGCGTAAGTATCATAAACGGACATTCGTTAGACTCTCTCTCTCTCTCTCTCTCTCTCTCTCTCTCTCTCTCTCTCTCTCTGTGTGTGTGTGTGTGTGTGTGTGTATGTGTGTGTGTGTGTGTGTGTGTCCAATGGTAAGTCCATGTCTCCTTCGATTATTTAGATCATTTTTACAGGCGTTATTTTATTTGTTTTATCGTGACATTTCTTAATAGGTTGACATTTGTGTATTTATCCTGATGCATTGTTGGTATTTATCCTGATGTTAAGAGCTTAGTCTATTAGGAAGTTTGCATGATATGGGCGACATTAGCTTAAATTTATAGTCATTTTAAAGGATTTTAAAAGACGTAATCTGATTCTGTTTATCAATTAGCGTGTTCTGCACAATACGCATCTTTGTCATTAACACATTTTCAATAAATATCCGGACAGACAGGTCTGAGCCAAAAATGTAGAAACATATATTGATCAAACTGATGGAACTGTTTTACAAGAGTTTACACTATTTGTCGTTCTATTCCACCATTTTACATACCTACTGTGCTTTCGACATCTTTCAGGTCCAGATCAGCGTACACATCTGTGTAGTCTGATCTGGGCATTCTCTGCCCGTCGACATATAATACAGTATCCACCGATTATGTAAGCGGACAACGAAGACCCAGCTCAGCCTGCGCTTATGCACAGGCTGATTTGGGCCTGCGTTTTCCGCAAATTACATACGGACCAGTCTCGTGCGTTGTGCAATGTAAAGTCTCAGTTATCATTTTTTGTGGACATGCATTTCAGGTTCGTGTTCAAAAGATAGGCGACTCCCAATAACTTACTCATTTTGAATTTTAGTTTATTTATCCATACAATATTTATTGGACTTTATGATATTGTTGTCTTGCCGGACGCTATTTTCTTATTTTCGAATAACGAGACGTAAGCCTAAAGATGATGACATCATGCACGGACAGTGACGTTATTCAGCTGATTCCTATAACAATACATAATCAAATATAGGAAACATGATTTTAATACAGTTTATGTAATGTCTAAATAAGACAGTGAGACAGTGAAACGTCGCTATCTGATCACCGCTTTCTCATCCTCTACTATTTTTAGAGCGCATACCATCCGTTTAATCATGCTCACCGTGATACTTGTCCTATATTTTAAACAAAAGGATTCTAAAAGGAATGGCCTTGAGAGCAATTAACAACTGAAATCAGCTTAAGTGTCAAGTTTTCTGGACCAGCTTAGCTAGTAAGTGACCCTCATATATTGTTTCGAAAATCCCAGAATTGGCTCGACGATCTTAAAGAACCAGAAATCATAAACTACAATCAAGTCTAGTTTAATTACTACCTGATGATGTGTCTTGAACATCTGGGCCCAGTTGTTCAAAGCGTCGTTAGCTTAACGAGCTCGTTAAGGGGCATTTCGTTAACTGTTTTAGTGGATTCAACAGACAATATTCTGATATTTTTTGCTGAAAAAATGTGAGTAGTTTTTTCACTGCAAAAGCTAATCACATTTTTTCAGCAAAATATTTCAGCATATTTGCGTATCACTCGATGTAAATTTTAACGAATCGTTAACTAACGACATCGTTAGCTTTGAACAACTAGGCCCTGGCTGATTGTCAAACAGTATTGACCCTGATCAGACGCCGCATCATGCGGCGTCTGATCATGGCTCACCACTTGCTTAGGTCTTTGTCCGAATACTTAGGGTAAAATATGGTACTTTACTGGACTTACCGACAATACTCATGGGATCTGCAACTATAGTGACATACAGATCGGAGAGCGCTAGATTCACAATAAACATAGACTCGACAGTCCGGACTTCCTTGCACGTAAGGATGGCCAGTAATATGAGTAAATTCCCAAACGTTCCAGCAACTGATGCAGAGAAAAGAAGCAATACCGTGGGGAATGCTGTCCATGGATTTACCGTTGCGAATTCGTGTTTTGAATAAATATGATCTCTCTGTATATTTTCAAACTCCGCCACGTCCGTGGCAGGAGACGTAGAATTTATCGTTGTTATAATGGCCATGGTTCCGTTCATCGCAAACATTTCATTTATTAGACAAATAAGAGTTCGCTATAAACACATTCTGTTGAGCAAATTAACTGAAGGAAAACAGTTTGAAGAATCACATGTTATTTAACGTAATGCATGAAGTCTGGAAATCATATTTATTTCTTTTCTTGTTTTTTTTTTTTTTTATTTCTGTAGCAACGTATTTATTGTTGCTTTTTTGTTTGTTTGTTTGTTTTTTTCTTTATTTATTTATTTTTTTTTTTTTTTTATTTTTTTATTTTTTTTTTTTTTTTTTTTTTTTGTTGTTGCAATAAGCGCGGGAGAAGTATTCCTTTTTATATATTTGAGTCACAATTGCACTTTATTATTAATTAATATAGATATATTTATACAAAACACAGACTCCACTTAATATATTGTTCCACACACTGCTCATAACAAAGCTTCTATTACAATATGAATGTTGCCGTCGTGCACGTCCTGAAAATTACGTATAATAAAATGTCCCTGAGAGCGTATAACTTGATGATATGTTTCTTAAAGCACTGCCTTGCTATATCACGTATGATTGTCACACATTTGATACATCATTGCTTCGTGAGCAATCAATGCTATTGCGTTTGCCATACGTATCTATTATATGACCGTGTTCATAGCCGATAAGCAGAAGAACCAATCGCTGATCTATCTAACAAAAGTCGTTTTAAAAACGTAGCAGCGAAACCGAAAGGACTGGGTGACATACATTGTATTTTATTCCTTGTCATTAGGAACAGGTCCGCATCATATTATAACATGGGCCGTGCCAAGCGCAAAGGTGTCTTCGAAAATGCGCAAATGCATAGATTCAGTTACATCCCGCGCATGCGCAAAGTCTCATACGAGTTTGCTCTCTCTTGATACAGTTTTTGTATCTAATGATTATGTTGGTGGACGGTGAAGGCCCTGATCAGACTGCGCGGACGCGCAGGCTGATCTTGGTCTTCGCTGTCCGCATACCCCGAAGATAAGTTTTAAAATGGTGCTGCCTACATATAGTTCACCCTTCCGTTAACAAGTTTATATAATATACATCCTAATGTTCTTTTATAATATATTGCTAAAACAGGGTCATGTAGGGGTCTACATAATTAAGCGTATTTTGGCGTCATTGGTAACAAATGTTCTGTGATTGTAAGTCTTCCTTGGTTTCTTTTATAGTATTTTCAGTAGAGCTTTTAAAAGTGTTCCTAAAAAAGGACATGTTTTATCCAGAAACATTTTGATGAATTGATATATAGTATTAATAGGATCATAAAATATGGCATCTGACAGCCTGTAAAATTTCAGTCAGTCTCTCCTTTTTGAACTGGATCAAAAATGAAATGACTTTTTTATCGTATCTTTGAATTAATGTTGGCAACATTAATTCAGAGATACGATAAAAATCATTTTATTTCAAGAACGAGAGACTAACGTAAATTTTACAGACTGTCAGGTGCCATATTTTATAATTGTATTAATACCATATATCAATTTATTTAACCTTTCTTGGATAATAAAAATCATGTCTATTTTAGAGGAATATGGAGCCTTTAAAATCCATTTCAAGTTCGCTTTGTTTCATTTTTTTTTAACTATTTGCCCTGTATAAATCAAGTTTTAAAATACGTTTCAAGTTCGTTTTGTTTCATTTCTATCAATTTTGACACTGAATAAATCTGTCTGAATGTGTTTTGTGGCATATCATCAAGAAAACTTGCCTATATAATTCTGACCCCCTTAAACCCCAATTTTATTTAGCAAAACTGGGGTTTACAGGGGTAAACATTATTTTTCTTATGTCGACTTAAAACATAGATTGTGGGTACTTGTTAGAACCGCATCGTCGAGGCGGTTCTAACGAGTACCCACAATCTATGTTTTGAGGAGAAATTTGAAAAATATCAGAATTTTTTATCTGAAAATTTTCAATTTTTGGTGGTAAAATTTTCAGTATATTTGAATAGGCATGTTTTCGTTATGTTGCTTACTTTCCTTGCATAATGTCAGCATTACATGCATCTACATTTCTAAATCAAACGCGTCTTGAGGGGTTACATACATAAAAGTATATTTCTGTTTGAACAGCATCAATATAGATGCACCCAAAATATTGATACAACACACACAGTCTTCAAAGCGAAGACTTGCTTGGTGCACATGCAATCTGGTACGAAATACTGTGCTCTGGCTTGGTGATGTAAATGATAGAAGCACTTTAACTTTGATGATGTATTTATAGATTGTCTGGTTAGCCTTATGAGTTCTTGTCAGGCAGATGGTGTCAACAATTTCACGGGTTTAATTGGACTAGATATACGTGGAGCGAGTTCAACATGACAGAGAATTTTTGCGGCTTCTGTTTTCTTTCCTATATCTCAACAATAGTATAGAAAATATGCGTCAGAGACACCATTACGAAAACACGCCTATTCAAATACATTGAACATTTCACCCCCAAAATCTGAAGGATTTCAAGTAAAACAATCTGATATTTTTCATATTTCTGCTCAAAACATAGATTGTGGGTACTCGTTAGAACCGCCTCAGCGGTACCACAATCTATGTTTTTGAGCAGAAGTAAGAAAAATAATGTTTACCCCTATAAACCCCAGTTTAACTATATAAAAGTGGGGTTTAAGCGGGTCGAAATTTTATGGTATTTTTTCTTGATGTAACCACATATCATAGCCTACCAATGACACCAAGAGGAAGAGCAAACGCACCATGACAGCTGGTACACAAATCACAAGCCAAAGAAAATCAAAACAACTAGATCACGTTTCCCCGACAAGGTGATTGCTTCTTCAGGAAGGTGATCACAATGCTACGTGTAAACAGGATCAATCCCTCTTGAAAAGTGAAAAGAGGTCTACTGGAGGAGGAATGAGTATTTGCTCCAACGTGAAGCAAATTATTCCTTAGACATTGGGAGCCAATTCTTTCCTTTTATCGGATACCTCTTTTCAGAAGAGAGGAAAAATAATAATTTTGACAGTTATCTTTCCTGAATGTGTATCCTTTTTTCCTTTAGTTTTCCTTTTTCCTCTAGTTTTGTGTACTGATGAAGTATGACAGATTGCAGATTTTTCCTTACGCGGTTTCATCAGACAGATTGTGTTAACATTCACTCGTTTAATTCGAAACTGTCAGAACAGCTTTTGATGCATGTAGAACAGCAGATTGTTTCAGGAAATAGCGTACATTTTAAATGGATTAATTGCGCATCAATCTATGTCTAAGATTAAGTAAAGTGCCATTTTCCTTATACTATCTCAATTATCAGTCACTGTGCATGTCGAATAGTATCTTAAGCGTCATGTTTACCATAACAGTCACACACAGAGCTGAGGCGTGTTCAGCAATATGAGCGCTCACCGAGCGATCGAATACTCTTTTCATAAATACATGCTGAGCGGTATAGCGCATTTTTCCAGTTTTAGTATAGCTGTTTTGCTTGTTACCGGGCACAGCCGTTTTCATTTAATTTACGTTGAATTGAATTTTAAGTGTGCAATTTAATTTAAAATGAAACGTTCGTAAGATATATTTGGTGTAATATTTTCGCCAAGAATAATCAATGAAAACAAAGAAAAATAAGGTACATTGCATTGACCAAGCGCTCATTATCGTTCAGCAAAAAAGAATGTTACGCTGCTCAAGACTCGTTTGAGCGCTCACGTTTTTAACAAACCTCTGGTTTAAACAATCATGTTTTTCCAAAACTCATTTAACGTTGACACGCCTGTGTTTAATGTATTCTTCTACCCCATAGACCTAGATAAGGTGATTTGTTACATATACGAAGCTGTTCCTTTAGTAACTTCTGAGGAAATAAAACCAATAATGCCCCGGAGGAAATATTTAGTCTCCGGGTAATAGTTCTTGATTACCGAAAAGTTAATCCTTTAATGTCATTTTGTGTCGTATCCTAGAGAATAGTAGAAGGGGACGGACTAGCTAGTAGATGAGAGAAATGAAAAATAAAGGATGAGGGAAAAGCCTATGATAGTGCAGAAACAGAAGAAAGACTAATATGCCTCCGTCTCCCTTACGCTGCAACTATAATAGACGATTACTGTGTCAAAAGGATTGCAAAACCTCAACACTACCACTGCCATCTATTACGGTACATTTGATCTCTAACAGATAATTTATTTCATTAAGCCTTCAATATTTGCATTGTCACTAATGACGTATGTGTATGTTTAAATATTGGGTGATTCGATCTACCTTATTAACTCAAAGTATTCGAAGAGAGAGCTGTACAAACAATACAGACAGAGCAGAATGCGGCGACTCATGGGGTCTACACTGTTTGCGTGAGCCGTCAGTATTTCTAATATATCATCGGTGTGCCAAATGGGCGTGTTCGATTTTAGGATATAAGTATGGTAAAGAGTTAAGGTGCCCGGATATTTTGACCACAACGTGAGGCAATTTACCTCCTGACATGAGCGTACAACGAAGACTCAAATCAGACTGCGCATTTGCGCAGTCTGATTAGAGTCTCCGTTGTCCGCACGAAAAGACGTTGCATCCTTGGCTATCCAAAATATGCCCAGTAAAAGTACTGATCAGACTGTGCGAATGCGCCGGCGGATCTGAATTTTCGCTGGACACATATGTCCGAAGGTACGTTTTTTGACTTTGCGAATCATTTAGAATCTTTATGGTAATCGATCTGATGTATGACGATTAATCGTGAAGTGATTTATTTCTTGATATCTTTAAGTGCTCAAATTAAAGACTGTTACATTTGATAGTATCGTTCTGATAAGCGCCGTCTTGTTTTTTAGTTAACTTCTTTTTGGCACTGTGATAAACATGTTTTTGTCAAAGATCTAATTCATTTGCTTCACGATTACCTTAGTTACCCTAAAAATTCAGATACCTTAAGTCTTTACCATGCGTGTCCTAAACGTTTGAACAAATGGAAACGTGTCTAAAATATTTTTGGATGTACATAAATGGCTATATGTTATGATTGTATTTAAAATAATATTGATTTGATAAAAGGTGTCCCTAGAACGGAGTGTCAAAGCATGTATATATATATACTCAACAAAATAATTTAATGCCACATAGTGCAAATTTCCATATATACAAACTTTGGCCAGGTGTATAGGCAAAACCACAGAAGATATCAAAATAGTTTTGAATATTTCTTTAAAAGAAAGCCCTAAAGGAGTGTTTCCAACAAAAAATTTTGAAATAAAAAATTTCATTTTAAAATTTGCAAAAAACACTACTTTTTACCGAAAAATTAAAAATTTACATTTTCGCGTCAAAAGTGATGTCTGGGCACCCAACTGTGAAAACTCATAGAGAAAGCCTTATTTGTTTTCAATAAAAGCACATTTTGCTAGAGGTACCCTCTACAGATTATTCCTTGTCTATGGGGAACTTTCGAGCCCATTTTAGCCTCTTTTTCTGGCCGTATCTGTGTGCCTTTTACTAGAATGAAGGTTTATTTTGCATGACTTTGTGTGTGACAGAGTATTGTTTTCATTAAACAAAGATTTTTTCCGGTATTGTGAACAAACTTCATTTTGGGGTAAAAATCGTTTTTTGGAAATTCCCGTTTTTTGTTAGAATCTTTAGTTGTTGGTGCCATTGACACTTTTGTAGCTGAACATGTTGCAAACACATTGAGCTGATTGAAATAGGGCTGAGACTTCCGGTTTTCTCCATGAAATAATTGTAAAACTTGGGGGTTGCATTTTAGTGATAATCAAAGGGGAAATAAAACTGGTGGCCCTTTAATTATTTTGTGGAGTATATTTTATATATAGTTTACATGTAATACAGTTGTATAGAATTCTTTGGAAATAGACGAAAAATGCCGGCAATAACGTACATGTTTCTGTCAAATTACAGATTTGTAATACGTATGCTTAGATTCAATGAATTATAAAATGTATGGAAATAGTATTTTTCGTCTAGATATATGCATCTAACTGCGTTCTTGGTATATGTGTATAAATCGGCCATGTTTACAATGAAAACGGATAAGTTTATTTGCGGCAATGTTAAGTCTATTTGCGGCAATTATTAAGAAATGCATTCTCGTAAAAGCCCAGTCTGTAACAAGAATTCCACACTACATTCGTGATAAGACAAGAAAATCCCCAAAACGCCAAACTGCTAATGGACGGATTTTTCAAAAAGGTTAACCAAAAGGTAAACCTCGGACGACGCCCGCCCGCCAGCCAGACGCCCGCACATCGCTGTTTTAAAAGACGGATTTTTGGAAAAGCACATCCAAAAATGACAACACATATAATGCCTTAATGGGACGTTGGTATATTTAAGGAGACATTTAGGAATTCCGTCATTTTTCACAAACTAATTTTTGTGAATTCCCGTTTGCCTTTCTGCACACCATGACTCTTCTAAAAAGTTTTCTACCCTCATAGGAAAGAATTTGCTGCCCTTGGAGCAAATTCTTGTCTTTTTCTATTTTTTTTTTCTAGTGTTGACTCCTTTACAGAAGGGATGCAAAAGTTATCTCAGAGTTTGCAGTGTTATCACCACTGTATATATATACACATATATATATACATATATATATATATATATATATATATATATATATATATATATATATATATATATATATATATATATATATATATATATAGTAAAAAATCAAATTAGAGATAATGAATAGAAGTAGCGTAAATTTTGTTGTTTAATTAAAAATATAAACAGCAAAATTTACACGACTACTGTTCATTATCCCTAATTTGACTGTTTTACTATATTGTATATCATACGAAGAGTTTCAACGAAATATATATATATATATATCCATTCTTGAACGATGACTATCCCGATACTGTGGTGATAATTATAGGGTTAATGTTTTCTCTATAAGATTGTTCAGAAACTTGTTCATTAGGTTTTATCTGCTTCATCTTGTTATTGATCCTGCCGTGCACTATTAAATTGCAAGACGATTTCTACGATTAAGAATTCGAAAAGTTTTATCGTAAGTTAAAACGATAAGAATAGTACTAGGTAAATACGTGCTATTCTGCAGAAGTTCTCTCTGTCTCTGTCTCTGTCTCTGTCTTCTCTAAAATGTAGACGTAACATACTGGAAATAGACTAAATACAGTATGAATAGTGCACATACAGATGAGCCATCCCATCTGGATCTACATTTTTTGCGTTTTTTTTTTTTTTTTTTTTTTTTTTTTGAAAACCCCTTTTAGCAATAATGGATGTGTCCAAATTCTGTAGTAAAGACTCCATTACAGAAACTTAGGGGTAAACAGGTTAAGAAAATTTTACATTCAATCAACAAAGATACAACTATAGATTTGCCATCTGATTTCGGTCTGAAAATAAAGGACGTGTTAAAATCTTTCAGGAAATATTCCGGGGTGACTAGTCACCATGGAAACGCTTTTCGTGGCACTTGATATGTGTCTATCAAAGCCTGTTCATCCAAATCATATAAAAAAGGGGTTTACAGTCACGGTATACATTATTCTTATATCTGCTCAAAAACATAGATTGTGGGTACTCGTTAGAACAGCCTCGATCTATGTTTTGAGCAGAAATAAGAAAAATATCGGAATTTTTATCTGTAAATTTACAGTTTTTAGTGATAAAATTTTCAGTATATTTGAATAAGCGTGTTCTCGTAATGGTTGGATGAATACGGTAGTTCAAAGATATTGGACATGTAAACTTGTCAGACACTGGTGTCGTTGACTTTTGAAAACACATTATTTTCACTGATCTCGAATCCAAATCCGGTTTTTGATCTATCGCATTACAAAGCTGTTATTTTCAAATCAATTAGATGGTACTACGAAACAAATGACAGCTAAATTCATAGACTTAAAAGCGTTATTTCCCACTCTTCGAGAGATAATCCTGACCACAAACAAAGGGACACAAGAGCATAATCGAGCAGCAAATATCCAAATCAGCAAATACATGCTCTGTTCAACGCCTTTCCAGTGCCTCGATATAGAGTTTGTTTTTTGTTTGTGTTGCGGTTTTTCGGCCCAGTCAACCCAGTGGGGTCATGTCGAGAGCAGTTAGTTTATCTAACCACACTTTTTTCTTGGCAGGCTTCATGCGGTTGACCAGTAATGCGCACATTCATTCGCCAGAAACTGACAACTGCCGTTCTAGAATCAGCCGAAGGGAGAGAATGACCCTAGACTACATTTCATGATCAATCTTCACGAAAAACGGTTGTCGACCAGGCGGGGTTTAACCCGCAAGTTCCTGGTTACCTGTCGGTGGTGCATGCAGCTGAGCCACCGATGCCGACTTGGTATATTGCTCAGTATTATTTGTTCTCTTAACCCTTAAAGCGCCAATCACAACTATTGTCGTCTGCTTTGTCATCTGCTTGTAATTTTAAAAGTCATTTTTGCAAACAGTGTGGACTCAGATCAGACTGCTCCTTTGATCAGGGTCCACACTGTTTGCCTGTATGCAAAAATAGGTTTGAAAAGTCTGCAAGAATATTTAGCAGACGACATAAACAGACGACATTTTCAGATGCAGTTTTTCTTGGCGCTTTAAGGCTTAAGGCGGACAATAAAAACGATGATCAGATTGCGCTTAAGTACAGCCAAATCTTTGCTTGGCGGAGTTCAGTTACTTTGATTAAATATATTAATTATGCTTTCAAATGGGAAATATGTAAACTTTCAGGGGAAATAACGACTATTTAAAATTGCCATTGCTCCCTTCTGAAATGAGGCGAGGTGAACTTATTCTTCCCATTTCATAACACAGGGACATGCAGAAGGGTCTTGTTGTTGAGAAAAACAAACAAGGATTGTTTGTTTGTGTTGAGGTTTTACGGCCCAGTCAACCCAATGGGGTCATGTCGAGCGCGGTCCTCTAAGCGGTTAACCAGTATTGTGCACATTCTTTCGCCAGAAACTGACAACTGCCCTTCTTGAATCAGCGGAAGGGAGAGAATGACCGTAGAAAATATTTCATGATCAATCTCCACGAAAGAATGTTGCCGACCTCGGCGGGGGTTGAACCCGCGACCGCCTGGTCTCCAGTCGGACGGCGCACCCAACTGAGCCTCCGAGGCCGACCAAACAAGGATTGTGTCTTGTAAATATTACGGAACATCTACTAAGTGTAGACACCTTAAGCGTATATTTTTGTATTATTGCATAAAAAGCCGTGTTGCACGCTATTAATAGCCGTGCATTAACCGGCGAAAAGCCGTTCATTAACACGGCAATTCACGCGCTGTTAATGCACGGCTACGCAACTTTCAATATGCTCATACTGAGCCACAGAATTGCTGCCATCACGAGATGTGTACTGCCCGGCCCTAGAACAAGCATAGTACGCGGAAATTGCGTTCGCGCGACATCAGTGAAAAGGCGAAACAAAATAGTGCAAGAAAGAACGCAAAATGTAGCAAATGTTTTCAGTTTTTATGCAATAATAGCGATCGAACATGGTTTTTCAATGCATTAACATTTGCCAGGTCCCTTGGGAGGTGTTGAAAACCGCGGCCTTCGGCCTCGGTTTTCAACACCTCCCACGGAACCTGGCGAATGTTAATGTATGAAAAACCATGTTTGATCCTTATATTAGTACATGTATGTTTTGTATATATTTGCAAATAGTCGCAACGTAAGAAAACGTACTTTTGGGCATGTGCGCCCAGCGAAGATTCTGATCAGCCTAACCATTCGCACAGTCTGATCAGAATATTCACTAGTCGCAGCTTGAATAGCCAACGATGCCAAATGTCTTCACACTGATTAAATCTTTTCAGTTACACAGGCCCTGTATAATAATCTATTATAGGTGTGAGGGACAGATAGGAAAATCCTGTTATTGTCTGGCATCACGAGGCTTGCCGAGTGATGCCTGACTGTAATCTCGAGAGATGGATTTTCCTATCTAACCTCACAGCCATGATGGATTCTTTTTCTTGCTTACTTTTCATTTCTGAACGTGTTTTAGGAATGCAGTCGATTTCAGATGTCGGCGAGCATCGTAACGCCAAACAACCCACGGGACGGATTTTTCTATCTACCCATCACACCCATAATATATATTTTTTTATTCTTGCACACTAGATAAGGAAATCCCGACTTTAACCCTGGGATGGACCTTCTTATTCTATCCAGGTTATCCTACCAAGGGTAAAATAAAAATCGAGAATTCTCACGTGTTTGATATGCACTGGTTGATATGGAAGTCACGTACGCCATCATTAAGGTTACGTCACTGAAAGTAATAACGCCATTAGATCCGCAGTAATGTCATCACAATTTAGGGGACGCCAGCAATCGAAGTGGCAGCAATATTAAAATAATCTACGTACAGAATGAAATATACAAAGAAACAGAATCTATCAAGGGTGTGAAAACTTCGTCCCTCTCGATCAGTCTGGCATCACTCGGCAAGTCTCCTGATATCAGACACTCGTAATCCTCGGGACAGATTTTTTCTATCTACCCCTCACACTAATGATGGATCCTTATAGTACGAAACAAAGAGCAACCCTTCAAATTTGTTTTTGTCTCCATTCAGACTAGGAGTCTGCTCTAAATAGGAGCAAAGTCTTTCGTTTTAGAAAAAAAAATACCTCTTTTCAGAGGAACCTCGGTGTGCAGGGAAGCAAACAGAGGGTTAGACCATCAGTCTACCTTGCCAAAAATGACAAAACAATTAGCACGTGTTTCCAGTCCCTATAAACTCCATACGAATAAATTGTCTTGTTTGTGCTGGTGAATCATTGTTGTTATTAGAAAGTAAGAAAGTTCCTAATCATGCTTTGCAACTTTGCAAATCTTTTGTATAAATTGTGATATATTGTAGCCTAAGTAACTATGTTTGAATCTGTGATTTCCCCTATTAGATGTGAAACCATTATATACCCTTCCTTTAAAATATCAGAACAAATTTTGCATGAGTAAATATGGACATCACGTACACATACCTATATAATTTTGACCCCCTTAAACCCCACTTTTATATAGTAAAACTGGGGTTTACAGGGGTATACATTTTTTTCTTATTTTTGCTCAAAAACATAGATTGTGGTACTCGTTAGAACCGCCTCGTCGAGACAAGTCTAACGAGTACCCACAATCTATGTTTTAGAAATAATATGAAAAATATCAGAGTTTTATATCTAAAAATTTTCAGTTTTTTTAGGTAAACTTTTTTTAGGTGTGTTTTTGTAATGGATACCTCGGAAAGGCCAAAATTCCCAAGACACCAAATACTGGTTGAGTGATACAGAACAACATCACAAAAAATGGCACTTCATCAAAAACAAGCAAATGACATAGGCAAAACGGCCAATGCATCACATATACCCAAGGCCATATACCCCTGCTAATGGCAATCCATCACATCACGAAAACATACCTATATAATTTTGACCCCCTTAAGCCCCACTTTTATATAGTAAAACTGGAGTTTACAGGGGTAAACATTATTTTCCTTATTTCTGCTCAAAAACATAGATTGCCGGTACTCGTTAGAACCGCCTCGATGAGGCGGTTCTAACGAGTACCAACAATCTATGTTTTGAGCAGAAACATGAAAAATATCAGAATTTTTTATCTGAAAATTTTCTTTTTTTGTGGTAAAATTTTCAGTATATTTGAATAGGCATGTTTTCGTAATGAACAGTCCTTGATTATATACATTGTTAAAGCACGTGACGCAAAAGCTTGAATGCAGGTGTTCAAAAGTTAGATTGGAGAGACTGGGTCTTATGTGAGCTGAAAAATATGTGACATAATTGTTTGTTGGAAACAAAGAAAACGGACAGCTAATGAAGGGAAAGAGTTGCAGGAGGATGCCGTTTCTTACACAATGCAACAAGTCATACCTAATAATTGTACAAATTTTCAAATTCCTAAGTTCAAGATATACAGAGAAATGTTTGGCTAAAATATCCCTATGTATTACACCCGAGTGAAAGATGGGAATGGGAAACATGGAAAAAAAGAAGGTAAAACTAAATGTGATGTGTGTATTATTTATCGGAGAGAAAGAAAGAAACGGGAATGAAAACGGAGGATGTTAAGTCTTTCTTGCACAATGCAAAAAGTAATAAATAATGTTTTTACAAACTTTCGAAAACCTAGGTCCAATAGTTCCTATGAAATTTTTCATTGGGTATCAGGAAAACTGCCCCCGGAAAACTGTTTTTCGAAAACTGCTCCCGCCCCGTAAATTAAATTTGCCCCCTCCCAAGTAGATGTAGGAAACTCCCCCCCCCCCCTCCCCACCCCCGATTATGGTGATACTGATGCTGATGGTGCTGATCACTATTATTATTATTTTCATTACGCATTTTACAATATTTTCGGGAAAACCCACATAATTCCCATTGACTGCAGGTAACTGAATTTAATTCCACATAAATGCTTTGTTAATTACAACCATTTATCACATTTTTGGAAAAAGAGGCAATTAAGATTTCATTTGCAAGATTTAATCTTTTAGTGGACCTATATATCCATCATTTATTTATCTATTTATTGGACGGGTTTAAAAACCAAAAAACAAAATCCGTCCTTTAAAATAGCGATGTCCGGGCGGGCGGGCGGGCGGGCGAGTGTCTGGCGTCTGGCTGTCGTGCGTCGTCCCAGGTTAACCTTTACGTTAACCATTTTTCAAAGTTATATGTTACCTTTATTCGTCAGTGGATTGCTTTCAAATTTGGTAGGGATAAATATGAGGACCAGCAGGTGTTGCAAGAGAGATAATATTGAGAGAATAACCCCAAGACCACACGCACATCTTCAGACCATGATTTCCTGTTTGTGTTTCATGCACACAAAGCCATTCTGAAAATTATACTTCTAAGGGAGAAAACAGTTCGCTCCCTTCGGATACAGCTGCCTACCCCAAAAGTGTAGTTATTCTCCTTTCATAATAAAAACAAATCTAAAAGGTTGCATTTGGAAACAAAAAGCACACAAACAAACGAACATCGGAGATTTCTAACATTAACCACATGAATCCGACTGAAGTGAATTGGAGGGGAAGCAAGACTATTGATTAAATGCATTATAGTCGTTATGAAATTAATTCCCGTAGACCACATTTCAATCCTAGCAGCATCTGCCACAAGTATTGTATCAGACAAGCTTAAGTAAACAACAGATGGCACAGAACGCGGCGTCTGATCAGCGTCTTTACAGTTCTCCGATCATCACATAGTTTGCTGACGCACCAAAAGATAACTGAATTGACTTTTTCAAATTTAAGACAAGTAACGCAAGGAATTCAAGTGTTCAAACATTTAGGGTAAATAGGTACATGTAAATGTATACGGATCGCCGATAACTGTACATACACAACAGATGCGCCACGCTAAAGGAAATAGACGTAGATCAGAGTGCGCCGTTTGCCCAGCTAGTATTCTTTATAAATCTACAGCGGGCCGTTATCGGTTAGCTACCCTAACGGGCCGATAACGGCCCGCTCTAGATTTATGTAGAATGTTGACTGGGTGATCAGTGGCTTCACGATAACTTTGCAGATTCATCCCATACGGAAAGATACAATGTATATCGATATACAGCGGTCTAGAAACTTAAATGTGATCGTTATTGTCATGTTCAAGGACGTATCGCTTTGAACAAAATACTTTTTGAATTCCATTAAGGATCGCATACTTGATCTGCGTTGAGATAAGTGTGGTATTAGGTTGCTTTTGAGACAGGAAGCTTTTACGTATGATGTTTCAGTTTAAAGTTAAAAATCACATGGCGTCACATTCTAAAATTGGTGTAATGCCTATAAAATTATAGCGGTAAGTACTATCACCTACGGTTGCTCCGGCTAACGGCACAAAAGTTTATATATAGACGACACACTACTTTCTAATTAATAACACATTTTAGAATATTTAGATTTAATCTACACAAGTTGATAACAAACTTAAGGAAGTCCGTCAATTATGTCTTGTACAGATGGGTTGTGCAGTGCCTCATAACATCACGAAAACACGCCTGTATAATTTGACCCCCTTAAGCCCCATTTTTATATAGTAAAACTGGGGTTTACAGGGGTAAACAATATTTTTCTTATTTCTGCTCAAAAACATAGATTGTGGTACATGTACTCGTTAGAACCGCTTCGCCGAGGCGGTTCTAACGAATACCCAGAATCTATATTTTAAGCAGAAATATGAAAAATATATCCGTTTTTTATATGAAAATTTTCCGTTTTTGGAGGTGAAATTTTCTATATATTTGAATAGGCGTGTTTTCGTAACGATCCATTAGTGCACCTGAAGAGAACATTACGAAAACACGCCTATTCAAATATATTGAGAATTTTACCACAAAAAAATGAAAACTTTCAGATGAAATATTCTGGTAGTTTTCATATTTCTGATCAAAACATAGATTCTGGGTACTCATTAGAACCGCCTCGGCGAGGCGGTTCTAACGAGTACCCACAATCTATATTTTTGAGCAGAAATAGGCAAATTATTTTATAGCCCTGTAAACCCCAGTCATAAAGGTGGGGTTTAAGGGGGTCAAAACTATATAGGCGTGTTTTCGTGATGCAATTAAACAAAGTCGGCTGTCTATATTAACCAAATGATGCCTTGTGTACCCTTCTTCCTCACACTTCGGACAGGTTCATTTTTCAAATTATGAAATGTCTGGTTGTTTTTAATAATACTATGTTTGATAGAAATTCCTGTATTTAATGCAAACAGTGTAGACCCTGATCAGACGCAGCGTTTTGCAGCGTCTGATCTGGGTCTATACTGTTTGCCAATGTCCTTTAATTGGACGCTAGGCTTAAATGGGTTAAAGTGGTGTGTTCCTTCTTTCCAACGATCTCTTCTTGCAGAATATATTCTATCTTATATGTTTCTCGAAACGGAAAAGTTCGAAGCTATAAGGGTATCATAGAAAGACCACAGATGAAGCGAACAACCGAACCTACAAGAAAGGAGCTTATGACATGTAACAATCAAAGAACTGACAGCACTTTTGGGTAAATTATCTCTGAGTGTAGGCTGGGAAAATGGTCCTGAAAGGGGAAAAGTCTGTTTCATTAATCCCTTAACTTCCTGTAATTTAAGCAAACAGCGCAGACCCTGATCAGACGTTGCATTCTGTGGCGTCTGATATGGGTCTGCACTGTTTTCCAATATCTTGAATATCTTTTCCAGATTTACAGATAACCCTCTGTCAACAGCACTCTGACGTCACAGCGACAAGAGAAGCGCGTTACCTGGATTTCGTCTGACGCGCGGTTTGATTACAATGCTCAATGAAAATCACGTGGACAACTTCCTTAAATTTTGTTGTTCGTATAATATCGCTTTAGAGCTGCATAATATACGAGGGGATTTTGCTTTCCCTAAAATAAAGATTCAAAGGGCTGAATAAGCCTGAAACGACATATTTTAAGAGAAACCTTATTGTATGAGAAAATACATTACAGAAATAATTTTACCACCGCACCACACCCCTACCCCCACCCCAGATTAAATTTGTGAGAAGCTTCTCCGTCAAAATTAATTTGAAAAAAGGACTGATCTGGGCCTTTCTTGTTCGCACATGTATTAAAGCTGGTTTTCGCATCGGCTCATATGAAGACTTGAACCAGATCAAGCACAGAATATGTTGCACTTCTTTTGTATTGATATCAATGCAATGGTGTACTAATAAATACACATGGTCTACCATTTGCGCGGATAAATACAAAATTTGATTGAAGTTAAAGCCACTTTCTCAAAAACCGCGTATGACAACGAAGAATGACTGATAAAAAAATGCACACTTTGTGTTTCTCAAGCTGTCCATATTGCAATGGCTGGTTCTTTTGTATAGTTAAGCCGTTGATGTACAGTGGCCATGACTAGCTTACTCTTTGCACATGTCCATTTTTACATATCGAGGGTTGAGCGCAAGACTATCGTAAGTCAGATGATTGTTTTTCCCCAAACCTAATCTCCTCACCATGAAGGCGTTATGAAGATTACAACATTTCTTTCTGTAAACAATGAAAATTTAGGTGCCATTGCTCGTATGAGCAATGGCACCTAAATTTGCATTGTTTACAAAGGGGTCCAAGTTGCCCCTAAACAAGGGTTTCAAAAATACGTTTGAGTTACCATAGTCTTGCGCTCAACCCTCGATATGTAATCTAACTGGAGTTTGGTTCATTTCATGTTTAGCATTCTTTTTGACAGGTTGTTTTGTAGTTCATGTAAACATGTGAAATTTTATCATTCTTACGGCTGTTATTGAAGTATTGGCAATGTAAATATGAACACATTTGAACCCAACTGTTTAATCAAATACCTATTATGTTCATAAAATCAGCAAGTGATATAACATACAAATCGGTAAAACTCAAATTGAAGAAAATACAACATTGTGTGTGTGTGTGTGTGTGTGTGTGTGTGTGTGTGTGTTACTTTTATCCTGACAGTCGTAATCAAAGTCAAATCTTTCTCACCAATACAACTTTGTATCTGTAAAGTTTTGAAACTTTGATCATGTTTGCCTACTACGAACATGATTGAAAATAGTAAAACAGTTGCCTACATATTTAGGATGTTCGGTTTTAGTGCGGAAGATATATTTCTTTCATAATCATTTGTCTCCTTTCTGATTAGGGGTTCCACGACTTCTGGGAGCAGATTATTTCCTTTTTGGGCAGATCCCTTTGCAGAAGGGACTAGGATGAAGTTGAGTTATTTCGTGAAACAATGATATCACGGTTTAGGATATGACAGCCACGAAGATAATACAACCTCTCATGTAAGCTTTTACGTTCTTTGTAACACTTTCAGGAATAATACATTACGTAAGCATATCTATGAGAAAAACATCCTTAGAATAAACATATTTTACCAAACTAAAGCAAGCAAATGGGTAGGACCACAAGTTTCGTTTTATTTCTGATCATATTTGCACAAAAGTGTTGTAAAGTGCATGTAATTTCTAAATATACGTTCGTACAGTAATCATACCGTAATATATTACAGCCACTGTCATTACGCATTACTGAAGCCAACCGCGCCCCAGTCCCAGCTGCCAACGCCATCCCTTTACTATTGCACAAAAGCGTGAGGCCTTGTTACAGTTTCTTTCTTGTCTTTAAGTCATGCTTATAATTGTGTATTGCGTTATGATCTTTCTTTTCATTAACATCAAGTGCATTGGGAAGAGAATTTCCTGTTATTGTAGTGCATAAGCGCAGTCTCGCCAGATCCCTTACCCTTTTGCTGTTCGCAGATATGCAGCAGAGACGTTGATATTTCAGATAAAAACGCATGTCTATAGCCCAAATAGGGAACAGAACTGCGCCTGCGCATTTGAAGAATCATTAACCGGAAAACCATAGGTCCCATCATGAAAACATGCCTATATACTTTTGACCCCACTAAACCCCACTTTTATATAGTAAAACTGGGGTTTACATGTACAGAGGTAAACATTATTTTTCTTATTTCTGCTCCAAACCATTGATTGTGGGTACTCGTTAGAACCGCCTCGGCGAGGCGGTTTTAACGAGTACCCACAATCTATGTTTTAGCAGAAATATGAAAATTATCAGAATTTTTCATCTGAAAATTTTCATTTTTTTGGTGGTAAAAATTCCAGTATATTTGAATAGGCATGTTTTCTTAATGCATTTTCGTGTAAAAATGCAGTAAGAAAAAAGAACAGAAACAGAAAATGCCAAGAATTTTGCAATATAATAGAAAGAGGACCCTGATATAATAGGAAACAGGACCCTGGGATAACAAGTATCATAATACAGAATAGTAAATAGCTATACGCAAATTAAACAGACGGACTTCTACTCTATGAAGTGATGAAAATGAAACGCAATACAGTATGACCAGTTATCTGTTAAGCTGGTCTCGGGTGGGAAATCAAAGTTTAAAACAAAAATGAATAATTATCTGAATGGTGTAAAAGATGGTCAATACTAATAATCAATACCTCTCAATACATACACCATTCCACAATGTACTGTTTCACTATATCGTTCAATGTGCCGGGCCTTACAGCTCAGTCGGTAGCACATCTTGCTGCCGATCCAGGGGTCATCGCATAATTTTTTAGCTGCGTTTGATCATGAATTCATTTCTACGGTCATTCTGCACCTTTACTACAGCCACTCAATATGACCGGGATCTTTGACTGATATGGTTTGAGAATTTCATAGTGTGCAGAGATCAGAAGGCACCAATACCCAAAGCAACTTATCCGAATGCCGCACGTTTGCAAATGCATTACTTCGTTTTATTTATTGATTTCCTTTTTCTTTATCATTTTCATATTTTTGTGTGTTATTGTTTAGACAGTGAGCAATCATAAGTAAGTTTGATTGTTCATTGCATAAGCAATAACACAACAAAACACATGAACACTGTGTAGAACATGCTAAAGACGATCCATCAGCATGCAAGGGAAAATATGAAGACAATATATAGCATACGTCTTGCTTATCCCACGGTACCGCCAAGAGCACACATGTTTGTACGCTTTGGTATAATATACAAACTGGCGTTACTTACGATATTTAAAGGTATTTTACTTGTCTTCTCTTCATATTTTTAACAGGACCCAAATAATAATACGTGTAGATAAAACACATTTGGAGTAAAAAACCGGAACAGATATAAGAGGTTCTAACTCCCGACCTGGAAACAAACTAACCAGTTGAGCTAGAGTTCAACACGCTTCAAAACGCGGGCGAAAGTGTAACTTGCTCTGCTAAAAAGATCTGGGCCCAATTGTTCAAAGCGTCGTTAGCTTAACGAGCTCGTTAAGGGGCATTTCGTTAACTGTTTTAGCGGATTCAATACACAATATTCTGATATTTTTTGCTGAAAAAATGTGAGTAGCTTTTGCACTGCAAAAGCTACTCACATTTTTTCAGCAAAAAATTTCAGCATATTTGCATATCACTTGATTTAAATTTTAACGAATCGTTAACTAACGACGTCGTTAGCTTTGAACAACTGGGCCCTGATAAATCGAAAAATACCAAGCGTCGAAAGTTTTTCCCGTATTTACCTGCTTTGCCTTGACCGTATTAAAGGAACATTGACACGACAGTAAACACGATTCGATCTGAAGTCGACGTTTTAGTTTGACTTTACGACTAAAATGATTTAACATGTTTCACGCTGCGCAAATTACTTACGTTGTTTTCCCTTTCTACAGGGTACCACGGCACATTTCAAACATTGCACAACATATAGAACAAGCCAACGACTCAGTTTGAAGACATATATTAAACACTGACACAATAGCTTCAAAGGCAAGAAAAACTTTTCATTTATGAGATCCGGATTAACCTTTACAATTCAATTATATGAGAAAAAAATCTCGTTCTTATTTGAGACATAATAAGACTATTATTAATCTGTATCTAGAAAGCTATAACATTTCGTGGGTATAGACGGTTAGGTTTTTAAGATCATGTTGTTGTCGCAGATTCTATAATATCGAGTAAAAAAGGATAAAAGCTTAAATTAGTTACTCAGGAAATACACAATCACGAAGCACAGACCTTCCAAGCCAAAAAAGGAAGTGATGTGGAACAAACAACAACAACAAAATAAAACGACATATCTGCAATTACCTATTTACTAACAGAGAGAATCTTTAACATAGGAACCGCAGTGGAAAGGTAACCAGAGAAACTACTTTGGATATCTTAAATCATTTTTTAGCAACAAAAACCAAACACTAATGGAGCTGCAAATTACAGGTATTTGCTCCTTCCGCAAGTTGGTACCACTAAACATCATGTTGCAAAACTCATGCAATCACAATTACTGTGATGCAACAAAATGGAGGACTTAATGGCAATCTGTAGCCTGGGTATTTCGATATTAGAAGCCAGCGTTGAGGAACAGATTTAGGAAGGAAACCTTTATTTTGTCTGACGATAATTTCGCACGAAAGAAACTGTCAACTATAATTAATCATGCAGTTGGCAGTAGAACATGAATTTTATTACCCAAAATATTGGCAAACGCTTTGAATTCTTCAAAAACAAAATAAGATTTCAGCAATCCATTGCTTTTACAATTCTGTGCGATAAATGCCCAATGTTCCAATACAACAAAGGCGTGACAACCGAGTACGTTGAATGAACAATATTAGCCAGTACTTCGCAATTTAGATTTTCGTTTGTATTTTTCATCTAGTATGTTCTTTCGATAAACGTTTCTACTCTACAAATTGTTTTAAATGTATGAATTGTTTTATTCGTAGTTTAATGTTCTATGTCAAATGTCTTAGATCTTATCCATAGATTATCAGACTTTTTTGTCGGTGAAAATCATATGCATTAGAGATGAAACCTAATGGCGCAAATATTAAGTATACTGTAAGTCAATAAGTATAGATCGTAAAACAAAATGGCAAATAAAGTAGAGACAAACTACAAACAGGCTAACAGTGTAGACCTGATGAGCCGTCTCGCCTGACCTCTTGGCAAACTGTTCTTTCTAGTCTGTGGATTTGAAATGATTAAACCTTTTATATATTTTCTTTCCATATTAATTATTTTTAAATGTAGACGCATTTCGCTGATTTTCTTAAAGAGTTTTACTTTAATTTCTTGGAATACTTTGATATTTTTCTTCTACTGGAGAAGGGCTGATCATGGGTTTTTATAATAGTCTTCAGTTATATGTACCAATTCTGTACCAGTTAAGAGTTTAAGCGCGTTATAGGTTTACCTGGTGTCGGTGTAAATGTACTAATATTCGTTGGTGTTATCGAGGGTTATAACTCAGTAACATTTAATTGTAAAAACAAGGCCAAAGCAAAGAAGGGAAATCTGATTGAATAGTTAAAGAAACTTTCAGAATTTAATCAGTCAAACGTTACATGGTAATGGCTCCTGAAACCACAGTAATAAAAGTTTCGATTATCAAATCTTCGAAGTAATCAATGAGAAAATGCCTGCAGATAATTAGCTTTGTTTTATAGTTGACGTTAAATTTGCAAATTCATGGAGAACAGCAGAAATCGGAAAGGACTGGAGAGGAGCATATTGAGGCATCAAAGTTTGCATTATTAAAGCAAACCACTGATCGTGTAACCACCGTTATATGCAATGGACAATACGCGTAAGAGAAACCGTATATGAAGGTGGTTCGACAGTTACATGTTTCGGTATCCCTTTCGCCATGTCAAAACAACGACAAAATCGTTATGATGATAATTTCACTGGCACAAAACATTCGCTCAAGAGGTGGCAGTTAATCCGAAATTATGCAGGAACATTGTAATTGATACTCCAAGGAACATATGCTTTGTATATATGTAAGAATTGCCTTAGTTCAACATATATCTTGGATACTTCTTAGCGAGTCGATTCTAACAAATGTCAAAAATATATGTTCTATGAGGAAACAAGAATAAAACAAAGCCCTTCTTACGCATATTTCTCCTAATCAAGGATTCTTCACAACAGCAAATATATTTAAATGGCAACATCTTTGAGAACAAATGATGAGAGTTCACCGTTTTATTATATTTCTTTTTTGTATCTATTTAATTTGCTTTTTTTTATGTTGGTCATAAGAAATCAATGAGTAACAGAACACTTCGTAACTGATATTCACGCGCAAGAGTTTAAACAGGAAACGAATTACATATCACGTATGCAGTGCTCTTAATCGACTGACACCCTGAAACAATATCCGAGAAACAATACGCAGGTACTAATGTTGTGGCGTTGGATTTTGTTAACGCTTGATTCATTCAAATGAATGCGCTTTACTGGTGGGACTGCTTAATGTGAAAGATATTGTTTGTAACTATTTATACTATTCCAAATCACATACCGTAATAATACCAATGATGTTTAATAGATTTTGACATAATTGTTGTAAATAAACATATTTTATGACAAATATATACACTTTCATGGAAGGCAACTTTGTCAAATATGAACTAGCATCCTTTTTGACAAAAAGGATGCTACTCTAAACTGTAAGAATTAGCTCTCTTGGGTGCACATTATTTCCTTTTAAAGTAGGCCATATTTGCGAAAGAGGCGTGGCATGAAGGAATGCCAATAGGAAGCCAAAGGGAGTTGGTACCCATTTAAGAAATTGTGGCTAATACTGCATAATAAGCATTTCTGAGACCCAGTTTCTAAAACTTGCGAATATATTACGAATTAGCATTCAAGAAGACTGCTACCAATACGCATGATGAAACCTTCAAACGACAGCTCCCAATTTCTCAGTCCATTGACTAAGCAAACGACATATTGTTTGGATAATTTTTGGAAATTATTTAGAAGCGGTATCCAAGATGAGCAAGTATTAATTAAGCCGGGGCACAGTATTTCCTACATGTGCCCAGCAAAGACTCAGATTAGCCTGTGCATCTGTGCAGTCTGATCAGTTTTTGCATCGCACTGTGGGTAGCCAAGAATCTAAAGCGTCTTCAGGCGGACAACAAGGACTCTGATTAAACTGTACGGATGACATTGACCCCCTTCTGGTTAGATTCATAATCGAAAACCGCTTAGGCCGATGCTAAGGGACGTATTTAGCCTCACAATCTATATTGCTATATAAAGAGGTACGTAAAACACTTCTGCTACAAGGCATCTTGGAGCTTGCATAGTATAGTGACTTTGTGTATAGGCTTAGAATAATTTAGGAAACCTGAATTTTCTAATCATTTTAGTAAAATTGTCACGTTATAAACAAATGGGCTCATAAAACAGTCTGCTTGCCAAGCGGTTAATCCAATCACGGTTGACCGCGTAGCTTACCTCTTTAATTACACGCCGGTGGATTGGGGTAGAGATTCTATGATGGCCCCCGACTTAAAATTATTCATTACATGGTCTGGGCCGGAATATTTTATATCTGTTTCTCAGCTCACCGGGGTTCAACTGTGATTTTCTTTCGCTCCAGTATTCCGGTGGTGTTGTTTGACAACCCAGGGATCTCCAAGTGTCTCAACATATTGTTTCTGTTGTTGTCCTCATCTTTCCTTCATTATAGGCTTTATCTGCGATTTATTTGTTGCCCGTAATGATTCGTGGATGAGTTAGAAGACCTCCTTAGGGACCAAACAAATATATGTTTTACCACTATGGAAGCTGAGGACAACGGTTGGGTTCCCGTAAAGCAAGCCCTCCCCCCCCCCCTGCTCCCCCCCCCCACACACACACACACACACTCCAGTTATTTATTACTGACCGTTCCAAGTCGGTACTTGCATATGTCTTTTTCTTTTTTTTTAATTTTTATGTAAGGTTTACTTTCTGTTTTTTTTTGTTTTTTTTTTGTTTTGTTTTTTTTAACAATTACGTAAGTTTAAGATATAGTCAGTTAAGTTGGGGTAATACACTTCTCACCTATATAGGAAAGAAATGCCAACTCTGCTTGCCATCTATTCATTTCGTGGCTGCTTAATTATAGTTGTCTGTCTAGATGTTGGGGTCTTGATGTTGATCTGATTGTATCAGTTCCTGAGTTCACTTATTCACTTTTTATAAAACCAAGTCTCCGATGTTCATCCTTTACTGTGATCTTTGTTTCCTTTGTTCACTGGGCACCTATGCAATCTCGTAGGATATGCTGTGCCCAGGCTCATTCAAGACATTCAAGAAGTACTATAAGGATCTATAATTGGTATGAGGGGTAGATAGAACGATCCATCTTGAGGAACACTGTCTGGAATCACAAGGCTTGCAGAGTGATGTCTGACTGTGATCGCGAGGGACGGATTTTTTCTATCTACCCCTTACACCCATAATAGATTTTTTCTTGCACACCTTTCATTTCTGGTAGTAGAATTATTTTAATAATGCAGTCACTTGGGTTGATGACGTCCGTCTTATTGTAATGACATCACTGTGGTTTTTAATAGCGTCATTACATTCAGTGACGTAAATCTTAACGATGACATACGTTGCGTCTATTATAACCGGTGCATATCAAAAACGTTATAATTCTCGATTGTTATCTTACCCTGGGTAGGATAAACTGGGTAGGTTGAAATATTTTATTTCAGGGTTAAATCCAGGATTCCTTATCTGGTGTACAAGACAAAGCTATCCAACAAGCAAAGCGGCCAACTTCCCCATGGTAGTGTTTCACAAACCAACATAGAATAGAACAAATAATAATAATAATAATAAAACCAACATCAAACAAGATGGGACTAAAATACAATTGCAGCTAGAGGCCACAAAGTAATACAAAGGACAAAAAATATCAGAACAAAACTTATATGTACGCATAAAGAAGTGCAGATTATATTTTATTTCCTTTGGAATCATTGGGCTTGTTGTGGTATCTTTGAAAATGGAGTTCTGCTGTAGTGTACTAGAGGGCGTAAGCAGTGTTGCATAATCAATTACTGCTTTTGAAGAGTCTCATTAAAACCGAGATTCTCATTTTCTAATCTGTAGTGTGGTCTTTGTTTTCAAAGGCAATATTGTTGACGTTTATTTTATAATACTGCAGCTGGTATCAGTGCCGTGTGGAGGCCGTAGAACGTCTCCCCGTACTTCACAATAGTGCAGATTATATTTTATTTCCGTTGGAATAGTTGGGTTTATTGTGGTATCTAAAAATGGAGTTCTGCTCATGTATACAGTAGAGGGTGTAAGCAGTGATTCAAACTTCATTACTGCTTATGAAGAGTCTCAATAAAACCGAGACTCCCATTTTCTAGTCTGTAGTGTGTTCTTTGTTTCCAAAGGCAATCTTTTTACTTTTATTTTCCTATAAAGGTCAATGCATCATCACAGAAAAACAAATAACTCCAACAAATCAAAGTCGAGGCGCGTGACAAATTGTATATATACGGACAGCCAGTTTAAACGAAAAACACAACTTTGTCCATGAAGGGCCAGTTCAAGAATATAGTATGCATCTATTTACTCTAAGTAAGACTCGGTCTGGATTTGTGATAATGGTTTTCTTTATCTTCTACATTTTTAGTTTTCTTTGCTCTATTAATGCAAGTTGCTAACATCATGAAAATCACACACCCCGTGATTGACGTTGATCTTGGTTTACACATTTTCCAAACTCCTATTTATGGCATTCTTTGCATTAATGAGTTAATATCAGTTGCAAACTACCATTTAGAACTCCTGCCTGATTCTGTCATTATTAAACAAAACCGAAAGCAGGACGACAGAAAGCAATTAACTGAAAGAAATTAGTTTTCTTCAATCAGAGATGTAAAAAACGTGATATTGATCTGGGCAAAAGAAACCCAAAATTAATTTGTCTCAAATGTGCCAATTACCCCATAGCGAGCATCGCGGATGGACATAATTGATGTCAGATCCCAATAAATATTGCAAGCTTCGAAATCCTGAATCCAGACCCGCTTCATGTTCAGTCAGAGGTAATGGAAAAATCCAAATCGTTTAGAAGTTTAATCTAACTAGGTCAAGTGGTAAACTTTGGTTCCGGTTCCCAATATTTTATTTGAAATATCGAGTCCCTAAAATGATTCATATAAAAGTTGAGTTGAAAAGTAATATATATATATATATATATATATATATATATATATATATATATATATATATATATATATATATATATATATATATATATGAGAAGAAGTTAATAGTAAATAAGTGAATTCAGGAATTGATACAATCTGATCCAACATCGAAGAGAAAGACAGACAAATGCAATTTAACAGCCACAAATGGAACAGATGGCAAGCAGAGTTGGCTAACCTTTCCCACAAAGATTATAACTCTGTTATCCAAACTGAAATTAGTATATCTTAAATTTACATAATAAACTGAAAAAAAACAGTTGGTAAGTGCACACTGCAAAACATTTAACAAAAAGTACAACAATGAAAGTACAAGAACCGCCAAGGAACGGTCATTAATAAATTTATTTGAGGCTTAAGCCAGCTTTACGGGATCCCAATCCTCGCCCTCAGCTTCCACAGTGGTAAAATCATATATTTGTTCGGTTCGCGTGAAGTTCTTTTAAAAACCTGAGGGGACGTTTTAAAGGGTTTCAAACTTTATCGACGACATTCTGAATTGATTGCTAAATATAACGTATCAAGTGTACCTATTCTTCTAATCTTACTCGTACTTCCACTGATCTGATAAATTGATGCGGATGGACGCGGGAGAGGGGCGAGGCCGGGCGCTGCGAGCTGGGTATATACATGTACTAAGGTATGTTTTTCCTGCACAAAATGTTTCATGGTCCTGTTCACTTTACTGTTTATGGCAAAATAAATAAGAGAAACCAGAAAATAGTTCAATCGGGTCCACTTCACAATCACAAAAACATACCTATATAATTTTGACCCCTTAAACCCCACTTTTATATAGAAAAACTAAGGTTTTGAGGGGTATATATTATTTTTCTTATTTCTGCTCAATCATAAATTGTGGGTACTCGTTAGAACGAGTACCACAATCTATGTTTTGAGCAGTAATATGAAAAATATCAGAGTTTTTTATCTGAAAATTTCCCGTTTCTGGAGGTGAAATTTTCTATATATTTGAATAGGCGTGTTTTCGTAATGAGCCCCCTACACCTAAGGAAAAGTCAAATACTGTTAAGCAGCCAAAAAAATGAACAGATGGCAACAGAGTTGGCAACTCTTTCCCAAAAAAGTATATAATATTCACTTACATAATTGTTAAAAGAAATAAAAAAGTGAAGCACTACATAACAATTAACAAAAAGCACCACAATGAAAGTACCGCCTTGGAATGGTCCGTAATGAATTCTGTGTGTGTGTATGTGGCATGGGGTGGGGGTGGGGTGGGGGAGCTTTAGCTAGCTTTATGGGATCCGAGCCCGAACCCTCAGCTTCTATAGTTGTAAAAACGTATATTTGTTCGGTCATCAGAAACAACGTGTTGAGACATTTGGAGATCCCTGGATTGTCAAACAAAACCACTGAAATACTTGAGCAAAATAAAACCACCAGTTGAACCCCGTTGAGCCGGGAAACAGACATAAAAAGTCACTACTTTATGATATCAATGTTATACTCCTTCACCCCGGGAATGATTCTAGCACCTAAGCTACATTTGTAGCCTCCGAAACCGTACAAAACGTAATATCGATCAGATGGGCAGTACTGTCTTTTCATATTTAACTGTTCGCATGGAGGAAATCTAGATTCTTTGAATTGAACTAGTGAAGGACGAACGCCAAAACCAAACTGACGTAATGTATGTATCCAATATTGTTTCCTCCTTCTCTCCAAATCATAAAATGGAAATGTCATGGCGTACACAGCGATAGAAAAGAGAGATAGTCAGATATTTTTTATGTGTCCGTGAAATCATATCTTGTAGGTACTAATAAGATGCGCCTTTCCGAGGCGCTTGAAGCGCCTTGAAAAGGCGCTTCTAATGAGTGCCCAAAACATATGATTTCGTGGACAAAAGAAAAAGATAATAATACATTGTTGTTGGAGATCGCCTTATCTACTGCGATGGGCTAGAAGTACAAATTTCACACAGATGTGTTCAGTAATGATAAAGTTTAATCCTCATTTATCGAGCCTGCTTTAATTCTTCCGTCTTTGTCTGAATTAATACCGATATCATCTGATTATTACAATATCCTGTATTTCGCAATTGTCGCTATTTCTGGAATAGTGAGCTGAGGTACATAAAGCAATAAAAGGTTTTCAGTGCACGCACAAAAGAAATTTTCCAAAGAATATACCCTAACATTTGTTTACATCAGCTGTTGGAAAAGTTCCCTTAAGATTCAAAACTAGTTCGAATTAACCACGGTAAAAGAGCCATCGGCGTTCGAGTAATTGCATATTTATGTTAAAGAAATAAGCTCTTTGTTGTTTGCTATTTCGTTTTCATCACGCTCTGTGTCTAGAATACCATTGATCCGCAAGTCAAAAATTGTCCAGATAGGTACATTTAACTTCCAAAATTAACCCATTATAGACTTGATAGACTCCCCCATCCCCACCCCACACACAATATTCCAGTCCAGTTTCAATGTCAGGCATGCCAGGCTGTGATTTAGAGAAAAATGACTGAACTATTTGCAAAAATTCGAGACCCTGGTCAGACGCCACGTTCTGAGGCGTCTTATCAGGGTACGCACTGTTTGCTAATTACGCTTTTAAGGGTCTCCAGACTACAATGGGTTAAAACATGACAGGTACAAATTAATTGTTGATTAGTTTTAAATTTGAACCGTCAGGCTAGAGGTTTAAAACTCATTAAAACCCGCGAGTGTTGCGTTAATTAGTATAATCGTATCATCGGAACGGTTGTACTCTTGCGTTTAACTCTTTCACTGCCACAGGCGATAATAATAGGCTTTTGCAAACAACATAGATCCAGATGAGACGGCTCATATGAGCCGTCTCATCTTGATCTACGCTGTTTGACATTCAGTCTTTCAACCTTACGTGTAAACTTCTTTTCAAGCGATAGTTTTTAAAAAAAAGAAAAGCAGACGATAAATGTCGTCTGAATTTTGGCACCGAAAGAGTTAATATCAGTATGCCAGCTGTGACAACTTGTTTTGGGGATTAGTTTGACGCTGTAATTATCCGTCTTTTGGATGTATATTTAATTAAAAGGGGACATCTATAAATAATTTAAGAGTATTTTGATTATGTTCTTAACTTGTGGAATTAGATACTGATGCTTGCAGAAACAAAGTATTTATCCGATATTTTCGGACACCATACTTGCCGTAAAGAAACAAACAAATCTGTTTACTGTTTGCTGATGAGTCATACAAACATTAAATGATTGGCAGACCCAGTGGAATATCTGGGTATACACTGATTGTTAAAACGACCCGTCTGAATCCTTACGTTACTGCTAATTCTTATCAGCACACTAACCATCAAAAATTTTCTAATAGCCTAAAATTAAACTAATAGCCACAATTTGGTCTGACATATGCAGGGATTTTTTTTTTTAAATTTGTCTAAGAAAATAGTTTTGTTTTTCTTTGATGAATTTGAATTATTGATGGTTCCGGCAATATTGTGAAAATTTCAGGAAAAAAAAATAAATAAGCGGAACTTGTTGAAAATTTGCCTCCAAATTACCTACCCTACAGATTTCTGCATAATTTGTATTCATTTTAATTATGGGAAAAGTAAAAATATTTGATGTTTTAAGAATGACTAGAAAAAATGTTTTTGTGCATAGACAGTTACATGTACGACAAAAGGTTTTACATTAAATTATGACGAATGTTTGCAAATTTGCTTCTTCTTTGTAAAGCACCAATTAAAAAAGAAAAGCGATTTTCTGAAAGCTGTCGAAAGCACAGTATGCAATTTCTAAAGAGTCAGCTAAGGCTGTCATGAAAGCTAGTCGTGCACTCACATCTCTTTTCGATAGTCTGAAAGAAGCTGATGGTATCAAATAATGCACTTGAAAAACAAAAAAAAAAACAAAAAAAAAAAAAAAAAAAAAAAAAAAAACATGAGGATGCATGTTTCTGCTTTATCTTTTTGGACTTTTTCAAAAACAATATGATTAAGAGCTTTCTAGAATACTGAAAAAAAATGGATGTCATTGTTCCATGAATACTTTGCTTTAAACAATATTTTATTTGTTCATTTACATGTTATCAAACATATACAATATCAATGTTCCAGAATCTGACGTTACACTATAAGCTTATACAGGTCATGTCCTGGTCTATACAGAATATATTTTTCTTCATTTGAACGACTAGGAATGGTAAAAATCCAATTTAATATGTACTTGAAGAGAGAGAGAGAGAGAGAGAGAGAGAGAGAGAGAGAGAGAGAGAGAGAGAGTTATAATTTCAACTTCATCTAAATCGCTGTATATAATACTATAGTACAAATAATGCATTTATGCATTATGGAAATATAGAGTTTTGACCGATTACCAAATTGAATGTAATCTCCATGTGTCTAAATCGTGAAAGTGATTGTATTTGATTTCAGACGTGGATATACAGAAGTTGTATGTTTCGGCTCGAGTGTAGAGTAGCATGCATGCTAAATCAGGTATAACCTTTAATAAAGTTAAAGAATAACCTTTAATGTCAGTCAAAAAATATACAGCTTCTCGTGTTATGTGCTGTGTCCAAAATTAGTCGGCGATACCCGAGAAAGACCACAGTTATGGAATGCAATTTACCCAGTGTATCGGATGAGAACTTAGTCATATATGTAATGACATATGAAAACAACACTTTCGCGAAAAATAAAACCCCTAAAGGAAAAGGAACGTATTTCCGGTTAAAATGCGAAATTGAATGCATTTCATAAAAGTTGTTATTAAAATATGTTCCACGCCCCTAGATCCAAGTCTCCATTCATACATATTACGTAAGTGTGTCAGAGAAGTATCTCCACCAAAGGGCATTTTGGGTCTAGAGATGTGTGTGCGTGTGAGGGAGGGTGGGGGTGTGTTCAATTTTGCATTTTCAACCGGAAACGAGAAAGAGAATTTAAGTCAGATATACCAGACATGCGCATTGACTATATTCATTTAACCATAATTTCGAATCAGTGTTGTGTTCTTGTCATTCTGATGCAAGGAATATTTCCCAGAGGGAAAGGAAACTAAATGTAATTCCCATCGTTTTGAACATGATATTCATCTAGAAGTTTTGGGGATGAAATAAACAGGACTGCATAATCTCCCGGTAATAATAAGCCAGAAACATAATTTTTCCTTTCTACTATGATTCAGACATCGGGTTACCGGAATGTGTTGTAAAACTTTTAGTAATGTTATTTAATTTCCGAAATCTGGTCTTCAACACCTGAACCAATAAGGTCTGCCAAAATTACTTGAACTTCTATGTCAGATGTGTGAATGTGGCAATGCCTTACCCTGTATAATGACTGATTTAAGAAGAAACGATACACTTGGCAGATTTCTCACTATTTAGGACAGGGAAGACCACCTGTGATTTCCTTTTTTTTTTCTTTTTTTTTTTTTTTGTTTGACTATGCACCAACCTCCTGGGGAGCAAATTCGTTCCTTTAAGACTACACGCGTTTTTAGAAGGGGGACAAATCATTTTATAAGGATTGTCTCTCTTGTAAGTGTATCAACCCTCCTTTAGTGCTAATAATGATTTCACGAAGGTATAGTATTTTACAATGCAATTATGATTGAAAGTTTCAGCCTAGTCTTTGATACCATAAAAATCACCCCACACATCATGCTGCATTTAGCAAATAATATTACTCGGATCCTATATTACATGTATCTATTGGATAACCGTATTTGATATTCAGTCATTTATTCTTTCAAACGTTTGTGAGTGTAAACAAATCATGGATCAGAACAAATTTGGAGCCATTCAAAACCAAGTTGGCTTCTTTAAAAAGAATCCAACCGAAAGGTCTGCTGCTGTCTGTTGAACAGAATAAGAAAGAAAAGGTGAATTGCTCGGTTTATTGTGTAATTACTGAAATGCAATATGAAACAATACAGAATGTCTCTAACTGGCAAAATATCATAACCAAAAGTTATCTTCATGACGCTCTGGACAAATACCCCAGACGACAAACTGATGACTTCTCCCCTCCCCCCCCCCACCCACCCCCCCCACCCCCCCCCCCACACACACACACAGAAAATAGGCTATGATGATTTGCATGAAAAGTCGAAGCCTAATTTCTGGGAAAAGTAAGAAAAAACGTTACAAAATAGTTTATGCTGAACTTTTTACCCAGCATGAATCAAACACGCTGGAGCGTCTTTATAAGAGGGTTTGTTATAAGCACGGTTGTTGGTACATTACGAAAACACGCCTATTTAAATAATATCTATATAGAAAATTTCACCTCCAGAAACTGAAAATTTTCAGGTAAAAATCTCTGATATTTTTCATATATCTGCTTAAAACATAGATTGTGGGTACTCGTTAGAAACCGCCTCGGTTCTAACGAGTACCCACAATCTATGTTTTTTGAGCAGAAATAAGAAAAATAATGTATACCCCTGTAAACCCCAGTTTTACTGTATAAAAGTGGGGTTTAAGGGCGTTAAAATTTCATAGGCATGTTTTCGTAATGATAAGACAGTTCACAGATCGGGCCCAGAATATGTTGTAGCTAAACAAACATGTACAAATCATATGAAATAAACGACCATAAAAGGTCAATTTTGCATATAATCTGTTAATTTTGGTTTAAATACAATTCCCTTGTATATCCGACATGAGCTGCATTCAGTTAAGCGAGAGATTCGCAGAAAACAAAAGCAAACTTTCCGTTTAGTTGTGACAGTTTTCTGGGTAGGGTAAAGAATATCCGCAAACTATCTCGAGCTATCTTTTGGCACAAGCAAAATGGCGGCCTATGCGAATAATTTTTTGTATACTTGCTCGTAATAAAAATATGTCAATGTTTACTGGGTTGATATTATCTGATTATGTATGAAATTAATCACGACTCGCCGACGAGAATAACAGCTACTCTCTAAAGTCGTGGTCTTTACAATAGCCTTTCAGAAGATAGGAAATACTTTTTGCAAAAAAAAAACCACCAAAAAACAAAAAAAAAACTCTCTTGAATGATTTGCTGTATTGACCGCAGTATTGACCTCTTCCTCCTGGGGTCTGGGAAGGGCTGCGGTTTGTGATTGTGGCACTCCCTGGACTTTTCTCTTACCTTTTTTTTTTTTTTTTTTAAGTTTACACAAACGAACAGCACCGAAATCATTTTATTGTAACGGGCCGAAATGAACACTCATTTTAGAATGTAAACATTAGGAATTCATTAGAATCATACTATTTTGCTTCCTATTGTGGCTGCTTTAGAAACTACAGAGGTGTTCAAATGGTTAACGGGGGTTTCGCGACTTACAAGTTCACAATATGTACAGTTTTGCCCCACAAGACACTTTCGAGGAAAGAGGTGTCGCTACTAAGTACCTACACGTGTTCGCTACTTGCAAGTTCGCTACCTGTGTTTTCGCCACTAATTGGGATGAAAGTTGTTTAAAATTTACTTGGGTGAGTAAATTCAAACATTTTTTACATACTACATACATTATATAAGCATATTATAAAATAAGTAAAATACAATTATGAATTACAGACAAAACGGCTCCAAACCAAAATTGTTTACTGAAACTGCCGAGGTCCAAATATGCCCCATATACTATTACCAAAGCGGCCATATAAGTATGAAAAATTTATGGTTACTACAAAAATTTACTGAAATTGGGTATTATGATATACTGACATGCTTAAATATTTTAAAGGGATGTTCGTTCATAAACTTTATTTCAGCACATGAAGAAATATTACCTGAGAATTAAACATTCTATTGTTTGCGCACATCACCCGTTACAACAGTTAATCATGCAGAATTTCATGCATGGATATTCTCACTTCTACTGACATCGGAAAGGGCTCAGCCAAAATACAAACTAGTAGAACTAAAAGATGTGTCACAGTATTTTAGGAGTTTAATAGGGTGGGAATTGTGGACGATCAAGGTGTGTGTTTTGTTTTCATTTACGTTAAGTACATAGGCTATGTAAATAGAAATGGTTAGCAGTGTGATGATCTGATGAAATTGCTAACAGTTTTGTTCTTGAGAAAAGTGCTAAATAAATGGACTGGGTCTACATTGTTGGACATAACATAAAAAGAAAGCAATCTGATCTGATATGGGTCTAAAGTATTTGCTCAGGCCTTTCTCCTGTGGAATACGTTTGGTAATAATATTGGTGCACTCTTAATCTGATTTAGATCTATACTATTGTAGATAAGTAAAACAAACAGTTTGGTCTGACTTAGGTCTACACTAAGCTTTAAGTTTTCATCAGACTTGTTTATCAAAACATTTACAATAACTTATGGTAAACACTGCTTCTGATGTGACATGGGCCGACAATATTATACAAAACATGCAATGAAAGCGGTATGGTCTGATCTGGGTACACACTGTTTGCTCAGGCCTCTTAGTACCATTGTTTACGGTAGTTAATGCTCTTGATCTGATCTGGGATGACAGTGTTATCATAGTTTAAAAAGAAAGCATTCTGATCTGGTCTGGGTCTACGTTGTTTTTCTTTCAGACCTATTTGTCCGATCATTTACGGTAATTAAGGCATATATGTAGACGACACCGTTTCGCCTGGCACGCTTTCTTTATATAACGGTCAACCCAAAAATGCCCATCGGGCCGGAAAGACGCGAAATCTTTCTAGTGGTGAAATCTCCGCCAAGAAACAAGTGCAAAACCTACCGAGTAGCGAAACCTCTAGCCACGATACCGCAAGGTAGCAAAACCTCTGATAACTGTTCTAATGTCTCACTTAACCTCCCCTATCAGAGGTGTGCACGAAGCACATCTCTAATTGCTGATTGGAAAGACTTTCGAAAAGCTTAAACTTGCGTGATTAATGTAGCTCAAGCTATTTGCAAAAGCCTGCACTTATTGGATAGTAATAATCGTCTGGGTTTATTTCAGCTAACTTCGGCTAACTTATAAATACCGCAGCGATAGTCGGAGAATAGTAGTATCCTTGTCAGTTATGGACTGGTTCACGTCATTTCCTAAAGCCATAAATTAATTCTATTTAGTGACTTATAGGAAGTAGTCTGCACTGGAGCAAAATGCTCTATTTCAAAGTAGTCCTGAGGGACCTTTCCAATTAACAATTACTGAACATTTCTAATCAAAACTGGTCAAAATGTGCACAACACTTAAATCTGCGGTTTGATTCGTAAAGAAAGATCAACTTTTATTAGAAATGATATTAATCCATCTTTCTAATGTACAATATCCCAGTATCAGTATTATATTTACAATTTACATCTCTTTCTCTCTCTCTCTCTCTCTCTCTCTCTCTCTCTCTCTCTCTCTCTCTCTCTCTCTCTCTCTCTCTCTCTCTCTGTGTGTATGTGTGTGTATGTGTGTGTGTGTGTTCTTTTTAAGACAATTGAATGAAGAGACGCCAAATCTTTGATAATTATTTTTAATCTCCGGATAAGAAATGAAAACATGCCTACATCTTTCATAACACAATGTGTAAAATTCATACTGCCACTAAATGCGAGTAATGCAATTTACTCTTCTAATTTACTCTTCTCTTTGACATTCCGCATTATATTTGGAAACGTTTGAGACGCTGGGAACAAAAATTAATCAAGAAAAAAACCGAACTACTAGAAACTACGACCAGAGAAACAAGAGGAACAGCAACAACCGCGGGACACAGCCCTTCCAAGACAATGGATAAGGGTTGAGAGATATAAAATGACATCACCAAACATCGTAATACAGTTAGATGGAAAATTGGCTATCAGTTGTAAGCAGGTGTTTTTCATCTACTTGTTCTGACTACTCATCGTACTACATGTTATGTTAGTCATTCTTCTGTGCACCGACGCCATCTGACTGTGTATATGGTTGCAATATTCGATATAAACTGGTTACATTCTATTCCGTACGTCCGATTCGTCTTGTTCAGATTAAGATAGATTTTAGATGTCTCTTACTGGTATTAGAGAGACAGCTTACTGTTTGGATATATCTCGTCTCTTGGACTGATGTGAGTGCTATCAGAGTGGTATTAGAGAGATAGCTTGCTGTTTGGATGGATCTACTTTGAATGTATCTCATCTCTTGGACTGAAGCCAGTCATTACTTCATAGAAAAAAAATAGTTATTGTACATTTTGTAACCAAAACATTCAAACATAGATTTGGAAAGGGGGCAATGTAGATAATCGTTCTTTGGTTACGTGTTTCAGCTCAGCGCATTAAGGGCTATACCCATCAGTTCTACCATGACCGGCATCACAAGCACTCAATAAAGACAATTCTTACCTGTACTAAGATGCAGTAATGGTTTGCTAAAGATTGCAATCAATGACGAATACTTCTTGACTATTCTAACTGTGAAGATCTACTGATAAGAGAAACAAAACTAGATGACAGAGTTAAGAGATCAAAATCTGAAGTAAAGGCAAATATTTAATAGAAGGTACCCAGGAACTCTTATCTGTTATATGATAAAGTAATACTTTGCTTGAGATTGCTATTACTGTTGAATACCAGCTGCTCGGATCGACTAATAAGATAAGGAAAAATAGCGAATTAGAGTTAAGAAAAGTTCACGTTATACAAAATATGAGTAATTAAAAAAAAATAAATAAATAAATAAAAAACATACCTTGTGTATCAAATACATCACTGACGTAACTAGTTTCATTATTTAACGATCATATCCAAGTACAGTCGAACCTCAATAGCTCGAACACCGATGGCTCGTTTACCATGGCTACATGTAATTCGAACTCATTTTTGAGTCCCTACGAAATTCTTCCGCTAGCTCAAGAACACAAATATTTAGGGAAATTTTCTTATTTTATCATGAAATTGTATGTTGTGTGTGCTCATTAGAATCGTTTCGTCGAGGCGATTCTAATGAGAACACTCAACATACAATCACTGTGTAGAAAATCGAAAAGATTTCCCTAAATGATAGCTACTTGCTTCCTGAGCTGGTGCCATGATTAACCCTCAGTGGCTCGAAGTACCCATGTCTCGAACGAATCTCCATGGTCCTAAAGATGTTCGAGCCATTGAGGTTCGACTGTACAACGGTGTCCGTTCGCTAGAAACGTCAGCAGAAAGTAAAGAGGACTCATTAAATTCTATCATACATATGACAATTCATTATGAAAACACGCCTATTTAAATATACAGAAAATTTTACCACCAAAATATGAAAATTTTAGGGTGAAAAATTCTGATATTTTTTTCATATGATCAAAACATAGATTGTGGGTACTCGTTAGAACCGCCTCGACGAGGTGGTTCTAACGAGTAGACACAATCTATATTTTTAGCAGAAATAAGAAAAAAATGTATACCCCTGTAAACCCCAGTTTTACTATTTAAAAGTGGGGTTTAAGGGAGTCAAAATTATATAGACATGTTTTTGTGATGTAACCTTCACCACTCTCTGGGCTACTTCAGCAGACAACAAATTAATGATACGTTTCTATTTTTCCTAAGAAACGGGATTTGGCACATTTGAGACAATTTGCATGAAATATCAAATAAACGTCAAACTATTGCCTTTGGAAACAAAGAACACACAACGGATTAGAAAATAGGAGTCTTGGTTTTATTGAGATTCTTCATAAGCAGTAATGAAATTTGCAACAATGCTTACGCCCACTTGCAAAACCCGTTTTCTTGAAAACAAAAACAAAAACATGTCGTCTCCTGAAACACTTACACAGAGTGCTAAGCGTTAAGGTGTAGGATTATATTCGCTAATTAAAGTATAATCCTTCCTCTGTATGCATTCAATAGATGGAGGCATGTCTTGTTCAATGCTGTGACAAGCTTGGATCACCTTTGCCTAGTCTGCTTTGCAATTAACCTAGTAATTAAGATAGACTTCACAGAATTAAGTAACAATACCCATTGTGATCAGACAAATAAATAAAAATAAGTTTGATTGATTTGGCCTATTCATACACCTGTTCAAGGCCAAATTCTTCTTGATGATTGTTCCAAAGTAAAGTATTAGATCCATACAAATGAACTTATTTATCTATTAAATGTCTAAATGTCTATGAGTAGCGGTATAAAACTGAAATCCTTATGAATAAATGGGCCATAACGTCAGGAAACACACCTCATCATGAAAACACACATATACAATTTTAACCCCCATAAACTCCACTTTTTATGTAAAACTGGGCTTTGCAGGGGTATATATTAATTTTCTTATTTCTGCACAGAAACATAAATTGTGGGTGCTCATTAGAACCGCCTCGTCGAGGCGGTTCTAACGAGTACCCACAATCTATATTTTGAGCAGATATATGAAAAAATCAGATTGTTTTATCTGAAATTTTTCAATTTTTGGTGGTAAACTTTTCAGTATATTCAAATAGGCGTGTTTTCCTAATGGTAATTCTTATGTATTTTATATCATGAAAACATGCCCATATAATGATGACCCTCTTTAAGCCCACTTTTATATAGTAAAACTGGGGTTTAAAGGGGTATATATTATTTTTCTTATGTTTTCGTAATGTAGGGCCATGTAAGCCTAGCGAACATTCAGATCAGACTGCGCATTGCCACGGTCTGATCAGCATCTTCACTGTGTGCATTTTGGATAGTCAAGGATGCAAAGCTTCTTCATGAGGATAACGAAGACGGATCAGACTGTGTAGATACGCTTGCTGATATGAATGCTCGTTGGGCGCATATGCGAGATGGCACGTTTTCTTATGTTGCGGTTCAAACAAATGCAATAAATACAGAAAAAAAAAAAATAAAAAAGCAGAGCAAAACAAACAAAAAAACTGTGTTCAATATAAGATATCTAAAATAATAGAAAAAAAAACATAAATATTTCCATACATTTGTTGTTGCTGTTGTCTTTGACAGATAACTGCACTTTCATTCCACACATGTTTGACACATTTACCATGTATATTTTATGTATGTCAGGTGGGCGACCGGAGTATTTTAGATACGCGGTACTGTGAATATATTGACCGCCTTTATTAGCTTTGATACTTTGGTCTTTGTTGCGAGAACTGCCAACGGTTCTCTCTAACCTTTATGTAATGTTTTGACCCAGTTTTGTATCAAATGGTGCCCTTTATGCTTCAGTGTGCGAAAAGGGCCTGTATCCTGTATCCTACATCTATGCAAATACGTGAAGCCCATATGAATAGAATCTAAAAGGACATAAGTTTTGAGAACAATCAGATTTTGCAATCAGTTACTTTGATGAGTGCCTTCATTTCAAAGTACAAAACCGGTGGATGGTGTAGAATACGTCATAAAAGATAAAATGGAAAATGAGACTGCGCAGATTCAAAGACTGAACTATATCATCATTATTCGCATATGACATTACGAAAACACGCCTATTCAAATATACTGAAAATTTTATCACCAAAAAATTGAAAATTTCTAGATAAAAAATTCTAATATTTTTCATATTTCTGCTCAAAACATAGATTGTGGGTATTCGTTAGAACCGCCTCGACGAGGCGGTTCTAACGAGTACACAACCTATGTTTTAGAGCAGAAATAAGAAAACTATTGTATACCCCTGAAAACCCCAGTTTTACTATATAAAAGTGGGGTTTAAGGGGGTCAAAATTATAAAGGCATGTTTTCGTGATGACACGAAGGCATTTCAGCCAGCGCACTAAAAAACCATCAATAAGACTTGTGCGACTAGTATCCGCGCAGTCTGATCAGAGTTTACGCTGATCGCATTTGCGTTCTACAGCCTCCTGGCTATGCCAAGAGGGACAAATGAGAATCCTTCCCATACTTGGGGGATGTACAGGCTGATTTGAGTCTTTGCTGGCACGCAGGGCTCATTGCAGGTTTTGTCGTGCGCTGGTTCAACATTTTCAGAAATTGCTTTTGTTTGTCTTCCAACGTGTCATTTATAGACCCTAACTTCTATTGTATTATCACCTAGGTGTAACAGGAGACAGAAAATATTTAGCGGAATGAAATATCATCGTCATGAACAGTAATAGTAGTCGTGGAGACCTTAACACTGTAACACAATAAGCAGCCTTAGATTTAAGGTGGGCCACAGAAATTTTGTTTCAAACAGCAATGCAAATATTCATATAGATAAATGTCCCTTTATGGTCATATTTCAACACAATTCATAATTCATTCATTTTCCGTATTTTCATACATTTTGATTTGGTTACAACACGGCTGTTTAGCTAACAAAGGTACTGTTTTGGAACCCAGGAATAGTGTATAAAGAAGTTGAGGTTTACATGTATCAAAACCCCTGACGAACGAAGGCATCTCGCATATTCATCACGAAAACATGCCTATATACTTTTGACCTTCTTAAACCACACTTTTATATAGTAAAACTAGGGTTTACAGGAGTATACACTATTTTTATTTTTTCTGCTCAAAAACATAGATTCATCACGAAAACATGCCTATATATTTTGATCCTCTTAAACCCCACTTTTATATAGTAAAACTGGGGTTTACAGGGGTATACATTACTTTTCTTATTTCTGCTCAAAAACATAGATTGTGGGTACTCGTTAGAACCGCCTCGCTGAGGCGGTTCTAACGAGTACCCACAATCTATGTTTTGAGCAGAAATAAGAAAAATATCAGAAGTTCTTATCTGAAAACTTTCCTTTTTTTGGTTGTAAAATTTCAATATATTTGAATAGGCATGTTTGCGTAATGGTTTGCGTCTTTGATGTTATAAACGACATTCATGTTTTTGTTTCAGATTTAGTGATGGAAAACCCTCGTATAAAGCTGCGCTAAACAAGATGACGCTACATTGCTACATGATCATGAACTAGTTCTATTGTAACCGAGTATTGCCGCGGCTTTGATTTATGAGCTTTGTGTTTGAAACAAGTTTCATTTCCGTGGTAATTTAAACTGATAACGCAGACGACAAATAGTTTTACTTGAATATTAAACTCTAAATGTTCTAGATATTTCATCAGTTTTGTAGTTAAAGGCGCCTCGCACACATTTCTCATTTTCACAGACAAATGCTACTGAGCTTTGAAATATCTTGTTTACCCTAAATGTTGGGGCACCTTATTTGTTACCAATATTTATACTACATGTAACATTTTACTATCTGTTGATTTGTTTAAATTAAAGTGCTACATTGCTACATGAGGGGCAAGCATTAAGGGCTGATCAGACCCGTGGACATCAACCCGCGTCTCTGGCGTCTGGGTCTGTAGTGTTTAGCGTAAATGCCTGACTTACACAATGAGATATTTAGAGTAAATACTTTGCGCACAGCGGAGAACCCATAAATGCTCCATCGTTTACTTTTATAATCACGTGTTATACTTTTATGTTTGCATTTATGTATAATTTGTTTACTTCTATATAATGGCGTGTTTTTCTTTTATGTTTACATTTAGGTATATTTTGTTTACTATTTTATTCGCGTATTATCTACTCTTATGTTTACATCTATGTATATTTTGTTTACTTTCATATTCGCGTGTTTTTTCTTTTATGTTTACATTTATGTTCATTTGTTTACTTTTATATATTCGCGTGTTTTATTTTAATGTTTACATTTATGTATATTTTGTTTACTTTCATAATCACGTATTATGACTACAGGGTAGGTTAAACTAAATTTTCTGAGGGACCATTGAGTCTATTTTTAATACCATTACGAAAACATGCCAAATCGAATAAACTGAAAGTTTTACCACCAAATATCGTAAAAAATTCAGACAAAAATTTGTGATATTTTTCATATTTCTGCTCAAAACATAGATTGTAGTACTCGTTAGAACCGCCTCATCGAGGCGGTTCTAACGAGTACCCACAATATATGTTTTGAGCAGAAATAAGAAAAATAATGTATACCCCTGTAAACCCCAGTTTTACTATATAAAGGTGTGGTTTAAGGGGGTCAACATTATATAGGCGTGTTTTCGTGATGTTTAAAAATCGAATACCGCTTGAGCCAGTGCTACTGGGCGTATGCAGCTTCGTGAATTATATTGCTGCATAATTATGAACATATATATTTAATAAATCCGAGCCTTCGCACTTCGATTATCGGTGTCTTCTTTGTTTCCAAAGGCAATCTTTTACATTTGTATTATATTGTTCGTCACAGGAGAAATCTAAATACTTTAAATGTATGGTTTTGTTTGTTTTGTTGTTAGTGGTGGCTTTAATTGCATATTAGTTTCAGGAGAAATGATAAACTTTGAAAGGAGACACTTAAGTTTGCTCTCTTTTGTAAAAGGTTATATTCTTAAAGATAAGACTTTGCAAAAAAAAAAAAAAAAAAAAAAAAAGTTATCAACGTTTCCACAAATAGCAGAGACAAAAAATCCGCCGAAAACCTATTGCGTGACTCATTACGAAAACACGCCTATTCAAATATATAGAAAATTTCATCCCCAAAAACTAAAAATTTCAGATAAAAATCTCTGATATTTTTCATATTTCTGCTCAAAACATAGATTGTAGGTTCTCGTTAGAACCGCCTTGACGAGGCGTTAGAACCGCCTTGACGAGGCGGTTCTAACGAGTACCACCATTTATGGTTTAGAGCAAAAATAGGAAAAATAATGTATACCCCTGTCAACCCCAGTTTCACTATATAAAAGTGGGGTTTAAGGGGGTCAAAATTATATAGGCGTGTTTTCGTGATGTGTAGATGGTGTTCCAGGAACTAAACGCCGTTCAGCCAATATATTATCATACTAGCCGGCCACCATAGCACAGTCAGTAGCACGGCTGAGTGCGGATCAAGGGGTCATAAGTTCGAATCCCATCTCGTCCATGTAGCTTTCGCCAAGTCTGACCACAAGATCATTTCTACTCTCTTTCTCCCCCGTCCGCTGATTCAAGAAGGGCACTTGTCAGTTACTGAGAAAAATATGTGCACAAGTACTTATTAACCGCTTAGAGGACTACATGTACAGTGAAACCTGTGTAAGAGAGCCACCTTTGAGACTGACTTTAAAATAGTGGTTGATGTGAAAAAAGTGTTAGTCTTGTAAAGTTACTTGTCATGTAATTTTGCTAGCAAAATTACTAGCAAAATTACATAACATGTACCTTTATAAGGCAGCCACCTTTCCACATAAACCACATAAACTAAATCTCAAAGGTGGCTCTCTTACAGAGGTTTCACTGTACATGTTATAAAATCTATAAGGTTAGAAACAAAGAACACATTATTGATAGAAAAGAGAGTCTTGGTTTTATTGAGACTCTTCATAAGCAGTAATGGACTTAGCAACACTGCTAAGCCTGCTTAGTAAAAGTGTGAATAGGTGAACTGACCGGTTCGACAACACCGTAATAGCGTTGTCTGGCCTGTAAAAAATCATCTCCAACTCAATGTTTTACTAAATAGGCTCCTGCTGTTACCTGTAAAGGTATAATTATACTAAATGTCGCATCAATATCAGGTATATGAATGGATGTCGGTCATATCATCATTTGAACCGCAACGTAAGAAAACGTACCTTCTGGCATGTGCGTCCAACGAGGACTGAAAGCAGCCTGCGCATCCTGCCAAATCAGAGTCTTTGTTGTCCGTGCAAGAAACATTACGAAAACACGCCTATTCAAATATGTAGAAAATTTCACCTCCAAAAACTGAAAATTTTCAGATAAAAAAACTCTGATATTTTTCAAATTTGTGCTCGAAACATAGATTGTGGGTACTCTTTAGAACCGTCTCTGCGAGGCGGTTCTAACGAGTACCCACAATGTATGCTTTTGAGCAGAAATAAGACAAATAATGTATACCCCTGTAAACCCCAGTTTTACTATATAAAAATGGGGTTTAAGGGGCTCAGAATTATATAGGTATCTTTTCTCCGAAGGTACATTTTCTGATATTGCGGCTGACTTCAAAGGCCGTCTGCTTACATTTGACATTCAGACAACACGACCACTCCTTGCAGCCACCAATGTCACGATTTTTAATAATACTTTTAATATCTACCAAAACTAGCGATATGTGATATATCAATACGGGTGTGTTTAAGGGAAATTTTTAATTTATTTCCTCACTTCCGAAAAGGGGTCTACTCTATTCGGAAAGAATTTGATTCCCCAGGAAGAAAATTCTTTCCGTTTAGAATAGACCCCTCTTCAGAAGGGATTTTGTGTTCATGAGAGCAAACAATTTGTCACAAAAATTGTCTCTTTTCTAAACAGAGGCTAAAAATCAACCAAGTGTAGATTAAGCACCCTGAACTCAGTATGTGTTTAGACACTCAAGGAGACAAATTTCTGTGTTATTGGCTGAATAAGAGTACATGTACAATGACTGGCAGGTCTTATCAGCTCACTGGCTTAACTTATTTTTCATACCTAATTAAAACGACACAAAACATAGCAGTTTATGAATTTGATGTTATTTAATCATTTTCAATAGACTGATAAAAAATTAAATTCTATTCTATTATGTAGACTCATTACGAAAACATGCCTATTGAAATATACTGAAAATTTTACCACCAAAAAATGAAAAATTTTCAGATAAAAATTCGGATATTTTTCATATTTCTGCTCAAAACATAAATTGTGGGTACTCGTTAGAACGAGGCGGTTCTAACGAGTACCCACAATCTATGTGTTTGAGCAGAAATAAGTAAAATACTGTATACCCCCGTAAAACCCAGTTTTGCTACATAAAAGTGGGGTTTAAGGGGGTCAACATTATATAGGCATGTTTTCGTGATGAGAATTCCGAAAACTGGATGTGTCGCCGGTTTAAAGCGCATACCCAAACATTGTATTTGTCCTAATTATCGCTCCTACCCCTAAAGGCGACCCCTAACTGACTTTGCTATAATTATATACCATTCTGCAAACTTCGAATCAAATCAATGCATCCCTTCAAACGTTAATAAGGGAAATAATATCTCTACCCTGTATTTTACTCAAACAACAAATACTAAGTCCATAAAGGGTCATAACTTGGCAAAAAATTCGAACGACCTGTATTTTATAGTCAAATATCCGTCTGCAAACTTCCAAAGAAATCAATGCATCCCTGCAAAAGTTATTAAGCGGAAACCAGTATCAACACAACACCAAAAACTAAGTCGAAAAAAGGATCATTACTCGGCCAGAATTTTGCGGATGACTATCAATATCGAACTAGACCAAACTTTTGCAGATGCTTCCTATTATCGAACTTGACCTGTATTTTACAATGATATACACTTTTGCAAACTTCTGATGAAACCAATGCAGCCCTTCAAACCATATTGAACGGAAACCAATAAAACCAACATCTAAATGTGACAACATAAGCTAAGTCGAAAAAGGGCCATAACTCAGCAAATATTTGGCGGATGACTATCAATATCGAACCAGACCTGTAACTTACAATGATATAAACTTCTGCAGGCTTCCAATGAAATCAATGCATCTCTTCAAAAGTTATTGAGCGGAAATGAAAATTGTGACGACGACACCGGTGACGACGAGGCGGACAGACAACATGATGCCTATGTGTCTGCCATGCTACATGTACGCAGGCGACACAAACAAAAATAAAAAAAAAAGACGGTTTCAAATTACCGAAAGACTGAGCTGACGTCAGAAAGTTGCAAGTTGTACATATACATTAAATAATTTTGTATATTGACATTACATCATCAATATACAACATGATATTAAACCCTTCATCACGAAAACATGCCTATATGATATTGACCCCATTAAACCCCACTTTTATATAGTAAAACTGGGGTTTACAGGGGTATACATTATTTTTCTTATTTCTGCTCAAAAACATAGATTGTGGGTACTCGTTAGAACCGCCTTGCCGAGGCGGTTCTAACGAGTACCCACAATCTATGTTTTGAGCAGAAATATGAAAAATATCAGATTTTTTATTTGAAAATTTTCAGTTTTTGGAGGTGAAATTTTCTATACATTTGAATAGGCGTGTTTTCGTAATGTGCATTCGCTTCGATTACGATGATTCATAACATCTGGTAACGAAATCATTTTTTTTTTTTTTTTTTTTTTTTTTTTTTTTTTTTGTATATTCAAACTACATACGAAATCCAATACAAATCACCAATTAATACAGAACCCTGCTGTCACTTCTTATTCAACTAACGAACACAATACGTTTTGCAACACCCGCTTCTACACATGAATCTTTATGACAAATACGTATATACAAGGGTTGACTTGTGAATACTTACATAAGAAAAACGCCTTAAGGAGACAGGATACACTTGGCAGATATTCGTCATTCTTTACAAGGGAGACAACTTGTTTTCTTTTTTCTTTTTACCCATTTATGCCGAATAAACTTTTCTACCATCACTCTTCGGGCCGGTCCATTTCCAATATAAGGGGTCTCTGATTAGTTTTATTATTACCATGTTTTATATTAATCCCTATATTTGATGCAAACAGTGTCGACCCTGATCAGACGCCGTGTTCTGCGGCGTGTGATCCGCGTCTACACTTTTTGCTACTGTCCTTATTATGGGACGCTAGGCATAAATGGGTTAGTTAACTTCACACATACGTTGCTGTTGCCTTTTCGGCACAGCAATCCATTTCAAAATAATGGATCTACTCTAAAATGAAAGAAATTTGCTCCCAATGGGGAAGGAGACCCCTCCTCAGAAAGGGGAGGGGGGGAGGTAAATTTGACAGCTCCCTCCCTTCCCCTTATGACTCGCGCGCCTATAGAGCCGTCTTACATTCATTGATTGTGTTGGGGTTTAACGACACGTCAACCCTTGAGGGTCATTTTGTGTCGTCTCCCAGAGAAAGGGAGAAAAGAGATAGAAGAGAGAGTAGAGGAGATGAAAGAGAGGGACAGGGAAGAAAGAGGAACAGGAATGAAAGTGAAGAAACAGAAGAAATAAAAACATTCCCCCTCTACCCTTACCCACTACAAGGATAGCAGGCCTTGCCCAACTGTAAGCCAATATCAGTTGGACGCCCCAGTGATGCAAGATACACAGCACCTTCGCACCACCCGACCACCCCCTTTACATTCATAATGGGACTTGCAGATTAAAGAAACGAATACACGTGGGGCAATTCAAATTTAAGTCCACCACGTGTTCAAGCTTATGTCATTTTAACTCTTTCTACCCTGCAGTCTAAAACATATACCTTTGCAAATAGAATAGAATTAGATGAGACGTGTCGAATATTTACTGTTATTCAGATTAATTTTGCACATTTACATGTATATATCGTCTGTCTAAATGGCTGTTTGATTGCCATATGATAAAAGAAAGAGGGGGCGCAATGGGAGGAAACGTACCTTCTGTATGGGCGCCCAGCGAAGATTCAGATCAGCCTGCGCATTCACGCAGTCTGATCAGAATCTTCTCTGTGCGCATTTTAGATTGCAAACTTTCAAATTTACATAAGCAGATGAAATGCAGTCAACCCCTTATATTTACATTTTCGATTTAAGACTCTTAGAGAAACCTATTGAACCCTGTGTAGTTCATTCCTCCATGAACGCAATGACGTCAAAACAACTGACGCTTTTGGAGATTTAATTGGACGCTGCTACTGTTATGATGACGTCGCCGCTCATAAGCTATCCAAATTTAACCCGCCTGCCCTTTGTGAAGTACTCTCGAAGGTACGCGAGAAAAATAATGTAAACTTGATTTTTTCCGAAATTTATTGAGGTATGACCGCAGAGGGTCGCGTGCAAAGTGAATGAACCCCTTAATTTCTTAATTATACCAGCACTCGATGCAAAGACAAACTTTGTTATAATAGTAAGAGTAGTGGCACGAAACCTTGCATAAAGAGGTGATCGCTTAGCAAGGAAACATAGGTTTAGGATACTTGCCTCACAGAGACGATTCTTACAAATGTCTAAAACATATGTTCTATGAGGAAATAAGAACAAAGAATTTCTTACATACAGTGTATCTATCTGATCGTTAAGGTTTCTACAAACCAGCAATTTCATTTTAATGGCAATAAATGAGAATAAATGCTACCGATGTAACGTGGTATTAACTTTAAATATTTATATGTGGATCATGCCAAAGGGCTGTAACTCCAAAAGTTGTCACAATGTGTTTTAAATTTGTGTAAAGTTTCATGAAAATATCGCAAAACGTTTTGAAATTTCAGAGTGGACACAAGTATATGATGAAAATCACTCTTTACGATGTTTGAAGGGCTGTAATTAAATGAAAATAGATAAGCTAGACTTATGATTCATGTGTTCTTCAGGTCGTCTTACGGTGCTATAAATTTGTGTACAATTCCGTGAAAACATGAGTATACGACAGAAATCACTATTTACAATGCTCCTTGGTCCACAATTCCGAAAGTAGGAAAACTAGAGTTGGGGTTCATGGGTTTTGTATGATGCTTAATATTTCTGCAAAATTTAATAAACTATCTAGAAAAACGGTTTCCAAGTTACAGAGCAAACACGATTTTGTGACGGATAGACGGACAGACAGACATATAATTGGAAACTAACATGTTTCTCCACCCTGTGGGCGTGGGGGGAGGGGCATAATTATATACTTTCCCCAGCCTGGTATAGTATTATAAAATGATATCAAAAACATATCAACAAAGCATAAGGTATATGCACACATTAGGCAACCAAAATGTCCGTGAAAATACATACCTATTATGCTCATGGGGTCTGCAATGGCTGTTACATACAGATCCGAAATCGCCAAGTTGAAAACAAAACATGATTCTTTGTTTCGAATTTTCTTGTACGTCACAACTGCCGTGATAATTAGTATATTTCCTACGGTCCCTGAAATCGCCGCAACAAACACAATCAGCACAGTCGGGTAAGCAATCCAAGGATATGATTCCATGAACTCGTGCTTTCCATATATTAACATATCACTTGGAGACTGTGGCGAATTCTGAAAGCAACATATACTTCCGTCTAACCTTGATTGATTCATTATCAGTTTAATTGATACTTCGGTCTCCTATAGGCATAATTTATAAATAAAGTCCAACACTATTATAAATGTGTTCATTTGGTAAATCCATTCTCCTTTTATATAGTGATAATAATGTCCTCACTGTCCACATTTTTATTGTATATATTTGTTCCCCGGAGCGGTACCTACTTGATTACCTATTCGAATTTTAAGACATTGCAATTAACGCCATTAACCCATTTATGCTGAGTGGACTCTTCTATCTATACTATTCGGACATGTTCATCTCAACATAAGAAGTGTCTGGTTATTTTTAATTACCATGTTTTATGTCCTAAATGCAAACAGTTGTAGATCCTGATCAGACGCCGCGATCTGAGTCTACACTGTTTGCCAATGTCCCTTTTATGGGATGCTAGGCACAAATGGGTTAACTTAAGAATATGTCTGTTAGAGCCTTTTAAGAAATATATAGTACTACTAGTTACCATCGATAATATTAAATAGAAAGTCCTGTGGTGACAACGTCCGCAAGAATATCAATGCTACACTACATACATCTTCCAATATATGAATTCACCTAATATATTTTTTCTCAATCAAACGTGGGAAATGTGTGTCCGTGCGTGCGTGGGTGTATATGTTACTGTAAACTGTATCGAAAAACTATAGGTCTTTATAGCTTACTTTGCTAACAAGAGCCCAAACCTGGCCTAATTTACTGATTGACTATATTCAGAAGACAATTGCAAAATAATCGGAACAATTCGTATTTGCAGAATTTAAATGCTTTAGAAGATGTATGGGAATCAGGAATTCCTCTCTTAACAAAATGTTTCCCAAGTTTTGCCTTAATTGGTCGTCCAAGCCGATAAAAGCCCAAACGATACAGTTGGAGTTGATATTTGCAGACCAGTCTTAAAATGCATATTATTCACCAGACGATGATATATTCCATAAGCCTATATTTTCTGTTCCGTTTGGCTAATATATATTCCAGAATTGTTGCATAAGAGGACGTTTTGTTTTGTTTGTTAGTTCTATTTCTATTTCTATATTTGTTTTTCATTTTCTACTTTATTTATTTGTTATATATATATATATATATATATATATATATATATATATATATATATATATATATATATATATATATATATATATATATATATATATATATATATATCTCATTAGTTTTTTGTATTTTTCATATCGTTTTTTTTTTTTTTTTTTTTTTTTTGTATATTATTTGTTTTCTTAATAGGTGCCATGACCGAAGAACCCCTATGACCTTGATATGGGTACTGCAAAACGCGGGCGCATGTCTCTATTTGAAAGTAATGTATAGGCTACTGACATATTAGTATGAGCCGTACCGTGAGAATAAAGGTCTTCGGACTTTCCGTCAAATCAATTTCTCAGTGCGCATGCCCGGTCCATACGCAAGGCCAAATGTCTAGTTTAATGGCTCAAGTACTTTCTTGCCCTACCAATTACGTAAGTGAACAGCATAGGTTCTGGCGAGACTGTGCGAATGCACAGGCTCGCCTGAAGCTTTGCTTTTCGCATATGTCAATGTATAACGACTCTTTTCCAATTACGCGGCCCAGATAATGGAAACTGCCCGCAAAGGCCACAATGAAGAAGCACGGCCTTCCCAAGGAAGCAACAGAGGACATGTTACACCCAATAGTAATAAAAAGGAAAGCAACATGTTATGAGTAATAGTAGTTACAATAATTCTTAGGTTGTAAACGTAAATATGAATAGAAACAATTTAAGTGTCCACCATCAGGGGTCATCTTCAGATGCAACATGTTATTTAAGGAACAATCTGGGGGCGGGAGTGGGGTGAAGATTATGAGAAACTTTACTTTATCTATTGTTGATGAAGAATGAGCAGGACAAGGCGACATAATAAACCTTGTGAAAAACCAAGTTCGTGTTATGGGCAGAAATTTGGTGAAAATTTCGTCTTGATCTGTCGGATCAGGTGAGCTAAACCGACACAGAAGCTTAGTTATTCAAAAGAAAAAGAAAAGCACAACTTCCCATGAACAAATTACAAATATTATTTACGGATTTTATATCTATATGGCTTTGTCAAGGTCATAAAGCTAGCCATACATGTATCAGTTCTACAGGCTGTATAAAGTCTAATTTCGAGCAGCATGAAGCTGACTAGACTACGCTTCGCGATTGCGCAGGCTGGAGGCACCTATCGCTTTCGACCAAAGCTAGCTCGTCCCTTTTCATATGCACAGGCGCATATGGAATATCTGTTCTATAAATGGATGTAATCTAAGGATGACATGATTAACAAATATAAGTAATATGTAATGAATACATTATATCGTGTGTCAAAGCCATAAACAAAGTCATAAAATTAACGCGTCTATGTAATGTCTACCTCGATGTTATCCTATAATTATACATAGTGAAAACCAGGTTATGTTATCTACATTATATGTTATCTATATTATGTTATCTACATTATATGTTATCTATATTATAATGTTATGTTATCTACATTATTTGTTATCTATATTATAAGGTTATGTTATCTACATTATTTGTTATCTATGTTATTAGTCGGAGTTTTAAACTTCCGCAGTGTTTGAACAGATTTTCAATGCGTTTATGACTTCTTACAAGATTCTACTACTTACAACTTACAGTCAACAATTGTAGCTTTTCCCACATAATCCATTTTGTTTATTATATGTTTAAGAGTTAATATGCATAATAATTAAACAAAATCTTGTTCACGTCCTATAGTAAATAGTGAAAATTAAGGCTGGCACAATTAATCGGATAATCGATTAACAGATCGATCAATACCACCAAAACGACTATCGTTACAGATTTGCTAATAATCGATCATTTTTGTTTTGTGTCTGGTACTTTACCGTATTTACCCTTAGTATTCAAACACCTCAACTCCTTACCATACTTTACCTAAAATTTGAATAAGTGCAATTTATTACCAAATGTTGTGTCTAACTATAGCTGGATGAGTGGCAAACAGTTGAGACCCTGATGAGACGCCGCGTTTGCGGCGTCTCATCTGGGTCTACACTGTTTGCTTAGGCCGGTCTGACCAAATACATACAGTAACGTATAGCACAGGGTAAGAGTCATGCTCAGGTAGACAGGCAAAATTATGACCAAATCTTCAGTGATTACTAATCGATTATCGATCACATTGACATGACTGATAATCGATTATTTTTTCAGCTCTGATTATCCAGCCTTAGTGAAAATGCTATGACGTACATAACTCTAGATAAAAAGGTATCATTATACATAAAACCTCAATGACTCGAACACGGATGGCACGTAACCGTGGATAGTTCGAACTCAGTATTGTGTTCCTAGGAAATTCTTCCGATGGCTCAAGAAAATAAATATTTAAGGAATTTTAAGGACATGTTTTTATTTTATCATTAAAATGTATGCTGTGTATACATTCGATTCGCCTCATCGAGGCGATTCTAATGAGTACGCCCAACATAGCATTACTTTATAGAAAATCGAAAAGGCACCCCTTAATCATCTCTATTTGATTCTAATGAGTACGCCCAACATAGCATTACTTTATAGAAAATCGAAAAGGCACCCCTTAATCATCTCTATTTGCCTCCTGACCTGGCACTATGATAACCTCAGTGGCTCGAACTACCCATGTCTAGAACAAATTTCCTTGGTCCCAAAGATGTCCGAGTCATTGAAGTTCAAATGTAAATAGTATTTTGTTCACAAAATATAGGTTGTGTGTGGGCATTTGAAGCCACTCCTATAGATGCTTCTAATGGGTATCCACAACATAACGTGCTTGTATAGACATAAGTAAAAATATCAATATTTTCCATTTTGTTTTATAAATGGCTAATCTTGAGCTATGGCCAAGGCATACATGCATGAACTTTACAGTTGCGTGTTAGCGTAATAGATATTGTCCCAAGATAGTATTTTTGTTGCAGTTCTACATCGTTTGATCAGTCTTATTTGGTCGAAGCTCTGTTATACATTGTCCTTTAATATCAGTCAACACATGTACAAAATAGTTTGTTCACATCAGGAAAACATGCTTATATAATTTAAACCCCCTTAAACCCGACTTTTATATAGTAAAACTGGGGTTTTACAGGGGTATACATTATTTTTCTTATATATTGTGGGATCTCGTTAGAACCGCCTCGGCGAGGCGGTTCTAATGAGTACATACAACTTTGTTTTGAGTAGAAAGCCGAGGCGGTTCTAACGAGTACCCACAATATATGTTTTGAGCAGAAATATAAAAAAAATATCAGAATGTTTATCTGAAAACTTTCAGTTTTTGGTGGTGAAATTTTCAATATATTTGAATAGGCGTGTTTTCGTAATGTATATATATGCTGTTTGTAATGATATTTTATGTTATGCAATCCATGTCAGATGCCATGGGAAGACTATTCCACATGAGAGTGACTAGACAGGGCATCTGCATATTCATTTTTATTGTGATCTATTTCGTACACAGATGAATAGATGAATGTCCAATTTTTGAACTGGGGATCCACTTACAACGTACCAGATTTATAAGTCGACTCTCGTTATCTCGAATTCCAAGGGTCTGTCTGAAACACTTCGAGATATCCGTACCTCGAAATATCAGAGTGGCGGAAGTAAGGAAACCAATTAATTGAACAACCACATTTAACAAATGAATACAATGTATGTAATTTGACTCCTGAAGTTAGAGATATATTGAAAATATTGTGGAAAAGAGGAGAAATTGCTCCTTAGGAGTAATTTCTCCTCTTTTCCACAATATTTTTTACCTGTTCTTAGATTTCCATGTTAAAACAGAGACCAGAAGTTCACTTCGAGATAAGCATTTATTCGAGATAAGTGAGGTCGAGATAACGAGAGTCGACTGTAACTGTATAGCCGGTCGTTTAGAGCAATATGTATATATACTGCTTGATTTACAATAAGCAAGCCATGAACTAAACTATCAAAAACTGAGGTATAAAATTATAGATCCTGTCATACCATATAAAGGTCTTTGCTGCAGTCATGTGGACAGTGCTTCTCCACAACACAATACCATACAGGGAAATGCAGACTTTTCCGGGCGTATTAAGCAATACTTTCAACACATATTATATTTATGTACAAACAGACAACACCGCCTTCGTTTTCGCCATACTTTGCTACGATTTATTTCATCTCCTAAATACCCTGAACACTGGGACGGTAAAATGCACGCAATTTAATTAATCTGATTTTTTTTTTTATTATTATTTTTTGTTTTGTTTTTACATAGTAAGAACGATCATCCAAATTCGTAAGTACAACATTTGAATGCAATGGAATTGTCTTGACATTTCTTCATAATATGATACAAATTTTATGAAAAGCAAAATTTTATTAGCTTAAACTGTTCAGTATGTTAGAAATGTAATATTACATGTTTGTTACTATTTATAAGTACTTTTATCAATCAATTCTAACGTGTTTCTAATTTACAATTATCTTTACAAACAGCTTCTCTGCTGACTGGGTACAGATAACACACAAACCTAGATTCCTGTTTATGCCTTTAACCTCAATTGCATGATCGACATATTGTTCTTCAAAAATGAAAATGCAGCACGGAAGTCAAACACTCTGTGATGAAATTGTACCTAGAAATATACTTCTGATCTCCGTTTAGTACTATTGTATTTAATGCTTTCGGAACTAAAATTGTGAGGTTAACTTAATCAAAATTGCTATACCTCCTCTCTGAGATAAATAAGTCTACTGGGAGCTAAAATGTCCTATTGGCCCTTTGCAGAAGAGATTTGGTGTACAAGGAAGCAAACAAAAAGTCGCAATATGGCAGAAAAAATTCAAAGTGCATCAAGCCTCCTTAAATCATCACACATTATAAATCAAAATTACAGCCGAACCTCAATGGCTCGAATATCTTTTTGGCCATGGAAATTTTTTCTAGATATGGGTAGTTCGAGCCACTGAGGGTTAATCAAGGTGCCAAGTCAGGAAGCAATGACGATAATTTAGGGAAATCTTTTCGATCTTCTACACAATGACGGTATGTTGAGTGTATTCATTAGAATCGCCTCGATGAGGCGATTCTAATGAGTACACATAACATACAATTTTATGATGAAATAAGCAAACAGGAAGTGGCAATATGGCGGAAAAAATACAATGTGTATCAGGTCTCCTTAAATCATCATTTTATTTTAAATCAAAATTACAGTCGAACCTCAATGGCTCGAACATCTTTTGGGCAATAGAAATTTATTCTAGATATGGGTAGTTCGAGCCACTGAGGGCTTATCATGGTGCTAGGTCAGGAAGCAAATGACGATAATTGAGGGAAATCTTTTCGTTTTTCTATATAATGATGGTATGTTGAGTGTACTCATTAGAATTGCATCGATGAGGCGATTCAAATGAGTACACACAACATACAATTTCATGATGACATAAGAAAATTTCCTTAATTATTTTTTTTCCTTTAGCTATCGCAAAAAAAAAAAAAAAAAAAAAAAAAATCTTACGGACTCAAATACGTGTTCGATTTAACCGTGGTAAACAAGTCATTGGGCGTTCGAGCTATTGAGGTTCGACTGTATGCTAATCAGAATCTGTCTAAATTAGATACATGTAATTTGATTTATAAATACATAAAATGACATCATTTTCTCGCTATCTTTAATAATCCATAACTGCAATGTATATGTACAATAAGTAAAATTAAGGCCACTGTATGTTTTATCAGCGTTACGTTTCAGCTTTCATAACGGCTTTCAACGAAAATACAAGTACATATACTTCGGAATTCCTGGGGTAGTTCAAGTTCGAAAAGTTTATTATAATTTATGGTGTATGCGACAATCATCAGAATTCGTCAAAACCAGTCTGTGCAGTTTGTAATATATTTCAAAATTTTCGTCTTTGATGTCGAAACTGTTCACTTCTGTACCCTGATTAGTTGTAATGAAGGTACAAGTACATATACTTCGAAATTCCTGGGGTAGTTTATGATTAAAAAATTACTTCGTTATCACAAAGTGCGTGATGACAGCTCTTAACTATATGGCGGGGCCCATCGTAATCCCGTTTGCGGGTTTCTTGTGCCTTGGCTTTAGATATGAGGATCTATTATGGTGTGAGGTAGATTGATAAATCCGTCCTGGCATCACGAGGCTTGTCGAGAGATGGCAGACTGTGATCGCGAGGGACGGATTTTTCTATTTACCCCTCACACCCATGATAGATTCTTTTTCTTGCACACCTTGCATTTCTGAACGTAGATTTTTTTAATAATGCAGTCACTTCGATTGCTGACGTCCGCCATGCAGTGTTAACATTACTATGGCGTTTAATGACGTCATTACGTTCAGTGACGTAAACCTTAACGATGGCTTACGTGACGTCCATTACAACCAGTGCATATCAAACAAGTGAGAAGTCGCGATTTTTATCTTACCCTGGGTAGGATAAGAATTTCTATCCCAGCGTTAAATCCAGGATTTCCTTATCTGCTGTGCAAGAATTTGTTTTATATCATCCCAGTGTTGTGATTATGCGATGTGTTTCACTGTGATGTTTGACTGATGAGGTAGATGACCCACACTCCCTTCCCCCGCCCTCACCGCCTTCCCATTACTGACATTCCAATGCGGATACTCTGTTTAGTTATCTGTTCTTGCGTCAGTGAGTCTTCATCTTTCATACTTTTGTTTCCGTTTTTGTTTTGGTATTTCTTGGGTATCATCACTTATATACAGTATAACCTCAATGGCTCGAACACGGATGGCTCGTTTTTCGTGGATGATTCGAACTCTTTTCTCAGTCCCTATATTCTTCCAATAGCTCAAGAAAACAAACATTTAAGGATTTTTTCTTATTTTATCATGGAATTGTATGTTGTGTGTACTCATTAGAATCGCCTCACCGAGGCGATTCTAATGAGTACACTCAACGTACAATTATTGTAATGAAAATCGAAAAAAAATCCCTAAATTATCGCCATTTGCTTCCGCACCATAAGTAACCCCTAGTGGCTCGAACCACCCATGTCTCGAACAATTTTCTATGGTCCCAAAGATGTTCGAGCCATTGAAGTTCGACTGTACATGTATTTGGTACTATGGTAAGTTGTTTGATTAAACTAGAGGACGAATGTCAGATAAAGAAACCCAATAAGGAAAACATAAACAGCCTGAGATCGAAGAATTGTTTAACTATGTATATATAAATAAAAGTCCGTTGCGGGTAAGCGTACCCTGACGTCATGGCTTTGTTAGTAGAGGGTTGTGAGTTTTAAATCAGTATAACAGGAGGATAACCCCAAAACCGCACGCACATCTTCAGACCATGTAGAACAAATATGCATAATTTCAAAATGATCGGTAGAAAATTCTAAGAGTTGCGCCCACAAGGTATCTATTCCACTACTAACTGGACCTGTAACAAAATAAGTCACAAAAGTGGAATAAAATTGATAAAAAATAATGGGAGGATAACCCCAAAACCACACGGACATCTTCGGACCATATAGGACAAGTATGCGTAATTTAAAAATGATGCGTGGAAAACTGTAGGATGAGTTGCCCCCACAAGGTATCTATTCTAATACTAATCGCACTTGAAAAACTAAGTTGAAAAAGAAGAAAAAGTCGATAAAAATGATGAGAGGATAACCCAAAAGTACATGCACATCTTCAGACCATGACAAAAACACCTGCAAAGTTTCAAAAAGTTTGTATAACTCTGTAAGAGGAGTTGCGTCCCCAAGCTATCCACGCCATCATGTCACAACTACAAAAACTAAGTTGAAAAATTGCAAACAGTTGAAAAAAGATAATGGCAGGATAACCCCAAATCCACATGCATATCTTCAGATCATATAGAGCAAGTATGCATAGTTTCACGAAAACATGCCTATATAATGTTGACCCCCTTAAACCCCACTTATATATAGTAAAACTGGGGTTTACAGGGGTATACATAATTTTTCTTATTTCTGCACAAAAACATAGATTCTGAGTACTCGTTAGAACCGCCTCATCGAGGCGGTTCTAACAAATAAGAAACGCCTTATCGAGGTACCCACAATCTATGTTTTGAGCAGAAATTTGAAAAATATCAGAATTTTTATCTGAAAATGTTCATTTTTGAGTGGTAAAACTATTAGTACATTTGAATAGGCTTGTTTTCGTAATGGTTTCCAAATGAGCTGTGGAAAGTCTAGGAGGAGTTGCACCCACAAAACATTTATTCTAATACTAATCGGACCTGGTAAAAATCTAAGTAGAAAAAGAAGAAAAAATAGATCAAACCAGTGAAGTTGATGTCGCACCCCCCCCCCCCCCACGCCCCACACCCCCACTCCCACCCCTTACTCCCTCAAAAAAAAAATGTTTATTTCAGTAGAAGAAATTAATATAGGAATTTCATCGAAATCACATGCATAATCTCCTATGATGCATGTGGTTGCGCTTAAAAGGTATCCACAGTCTGTACACTTTCATAAAATTTGAGGTAAGAAAATGACAGAGTTAAAGTGAAAAAACTGAAAAACATAAATTTAAAAACTATATCCAAACCACATGCACTTCTGCAGATCCTGGAGAAAACATGTGTAAAGCTTCAAAAAGACCTGTAAAAACTGTATGAGGAGTTGGAGGAGTTGCAATCACAAGGTACCCACTGTCTATACATCTGAGGTCAGAAAATGACAAAGTTACAAAGTAGAAAACGTAACAAAAATTAAAGAAAGGATTATATCAAAAACACATGCACGCACATCTTCAGACTTTGGTGAAAACATATGCAAAGTTTAAAAAAGATTGGTATAAACTTGTATGAGTTGTGCACGAGGTACCCACTGTCTATATATTGAGGGTGAAAAATGATTAAGTTCACAATGTTGAAAAAGTAACAAAAAATGATCTAACAATTATATCTAAACCACATGCATATCCTCACAAAATGCAAAGTTTCAAAACGATCAGTACAAAATTGTAAGAGGAGTTGCGCTCACAAGAGGTACCCACTGTCTATATAATGGGGGGTGAAAAATGACTAAATTAACAATGTGGAAAGAAATAACAAAAAAATAAACTAACACATATTCAAACCACATGCACATCCTCATACCATGAAGAAAACACATGCAAAGTTTCAGATCGGCACAAAACTGTAAGAGGAGGAGTTGAGGTCACAAAACACCCAGGGTAAATGTTGATGGATGAACGGACGAACGAACGTACGGACGAACGGACGGACGGAAACTTGCACGCCAAAAGCAAGTGCGGCAAAAATGTAAATAAGAAATGACAGGAAGATAACCCAAAAACCACATGCAGATCTTCAGACTTTGTAGAACAAGATGCATAATTTCAAAATGATCGGTGAAAAGCTCTAGGAACAGTTGCGCCCACAAGGTATATATTCTAATACTTGTCGAACCTGGAAAAAAACAAAGTAGAAAAAGTTGATAAAAATAATGGGAGGATAACCTCAAAACCACATGCACATCTATAGACCATCTAGAACAATATGCATAGTTTCAAAATGACCGGTGGAAAACTCCGGGAGGAGTTACGCCCACAAGATATCTATCCTAATTCTAATCGAACCTGGGAAAAACTAAGTCGAAAAAGTAGAAAACAGTTGATGAAAAATAATGGGAGGATAACCACAAAACCACATGCTCATCTACAGATCAAGTAGAACTAGTATGCTTAGGTTCAAAATGATTTGTAGAAAACTCTAAGAGGAGTTGAGCCAACAAGGTATCTATTCTAAAAGTAATCTGACCTGGAAAAAACTAAGTCAAAAAAGTAGAAAAAAAGATGATAAAACAAATAATGTGACGATAACCCAAAACCACATGCACATCTTCAGACCATGAAAAAAACACTTGCAAAGTTTCAGAAAGATCGGTTAAGAACTATAAGAGGATTTGCGTCCAAAAGCCAACCATCCCATTGCGTCTACGGACGCACGGAATATCTGGCGGACGGACGGAAGAACGGACGGACGGACGACAAACCCATTTTAATAAGTCTAACAAATGCCACAGCTAAAAGTTCTCAGTGAAGTAAGAAGAGTCATTTAATTAATTTTATAAGCAAAAATGAAGATGATTGAACATCTCATAAATCTGCAAATGTGAATGTGAAAGCAAATTGTGTGTTGGAAATGTATATTAAATCGAGATACCTGTGTACGTAGTTACAAAAATATAGTTCCTAGGTTGAACGAAGACAATTTTTTATCTGCTTGAATAAAAGCGATTTAATAAAGCTCAACCATTAAACCACTAAGCAAATTTGCAGTAGACGACGTTCTATTTTCTATTATCAATTTTAGGGAAAAATAAAAGATGACGTTTCATATGAATCGTCTGCCAAGCAGACGATTTATATGAAACGCCATCTTTTATTTTCTTTTGAAAATGAAAACATTACAAAATAGAATGTAATCTGCTGCATTTGTGATAAGCCAAATGGGTTATCATTCTCTCATGTTTGCCAGATGCAAATCCTATGACAGGGCTTGAAGTTAAGAGTTCTAAGGTATAGTGCAGTCTATTCATACTTCCTTCAGTTTCCGTTTTGGAACTTTGGCCAAATTGATCTATGTACATGTATGAGGCTTACATATGCAACCAAACTTCAACACATAATGTTCATCAGTGTGTGTGTGTTTGTGTGTGTGTGTGTGTGTGTTTGTGTGTGTGTGTGTGTGTGTGTGTGTGTGTGTGTGTGTGTGCGCGCGCACGCGCGCGTGCGTGAATTAGTCATGAAATTTTAGAGCAACAAAATATATTCAAATGCGAAAAACATTATTTCTTTCTTTCTTCCTTGAAATGATGCCATATGCCCGCGAAGACATTCTACATGTAGGTATGTTGCGCTGTCGAGATATTCCAAGTATGTTAGCAGAAAAGATAAAAAAATAAAAAATAGTATGACAATAAGTAATAATGTATGCTATAGAACGGGATGAAAGATGATAGGTTAAAAAATTAAAAATAGGTAAAATTTGGTTTAACCATACTATACATTTGTACTTGGAATCGTAGGCTTATCACGATGACAGTACAATCATCCAGAATTTATACTGTTCACAACGCTTAAACATTTTTTATGGCTGTACCATTGCTTGTTTCTGAGACAGCATAAGTTTATCGAACAGCCTAGTTGAGCAAAGCTTCATTAACTTAACGAATTCGTTAAGTAAGTATGGTGTCATCACAGAAACAAGCATATTCAAATATACTGAAAATTTTACCAGCAAAAAATGAAATTTTCAAACACAAATCTGATATTTTTCATACTTTTGCTCAAAGTATAGATTGTGAGTACTCGTTAGAACCGCATCGCCGAGGCGGTTCTAACGAGTACCACAATCCGATGCGGTTCTAACGAGTACCCACAATCTTTGTTTTCGAGCAGAAATAAGAAAAATAATGTATACCCCTGTAAACCCCGGTTTTATTATATAAAAGTGGGGTTTAAGGGGGTCAAAATTATATAGGCATGTTTTGGTGATGTAAAATACATAAGAATTACCATTAGGAAAACACACCTATTCAAATACATGTTTATTGAAAATTTCAGCACCAAAAACTGAAAATTTTCAGATGAAAATTCTGATATTTTTCATATTTCTGCTCAAAACATAGATTGTGGGTACTCGTTAGAACCGCCTCGCCGAAGCAGTTAAAACGAGTACCCACAATCTATGTTTTGAGCAGAAATAAGAAACATTGTTCAGTTCAGTTCCAGTTCACAGATTTTTAACGCTACCAGGCAGCTGAGTCACATAGAGGCAGCGCCTAAGAAGCAAAATGAATACCCCTGTAAAATAACGTAAAAAACATTAAAACCCTTGTTTTACTATAAAAAAAACAGTGGGGTTTAAGGGGGACAATATTATATACGGCCTTTGCGACTTCCTTTTGTCGTACGCCCACAAGCCCGTTTTGAAAATGGGTCTAATCTATAAAGAAATGATTTGCTTCAAGAGGATACCAATCCTTTTCTTTTAGAGAAGACCCTTCAAGAGAGGCAAACAAAACAGTTTAATCGAAGTTGTCTCCCCTCTCCTGAAAGTGTATTGATTCCCCTTAAAATTTAATTTATGTAAATTTTAAAACAATATGAAATGGCGTTTGCGGTACAAAGAAAGTAAATATTGCAATGCCAATGTGAAAGTTACAATCACGAAACGAGTCAGTTTAAGATACCAAGTTGTAGGTTCATGATAAGATATGACACCATCCAAAACACTTCCTCTAAAACAGGGAAAAATCGAAAACAGAATGCACAAACTCGAAAACGGAACGAAGAAACTCGGAAACAGAACGAACAAACACAAAAGCAGAACGAACACACACGAACACAAAACAACCAAACTACAAAAACAGAACAGAACAATAAATTTAAGGTACCAAGTTAGAGATTCATAACACAAATTCAAAAACAGAATTTCCAAACTCAAAAACAGAACGAAGAAGCTCGAAAATAGTTCGAACAAACTAGGGATAGAACGACACAAACGTGCAGAAATATACAATTTCATTTAGCGAGTAGCAAATATCTAGAAGGCCTCGGCTACAGCGCAGTCCGGTCCCGATGTTTGCTGCTTGCGTTTATGTTTATATAATTTAGAGAGTTAATATAATAATAAATAATTAGACGTTGACCTATCTGCATAGATGCAAACGGATATATAACGGATACATGTATACGTCGGTTTTCGTTGCCACGATGTGCCATCACGCATCAGATACTGTGCGCGTGTTCGCATATTGATAAATATAATGCCAGCGTAATATTTAACCCTTGTCCTGCTGAACCCGGATATACTCTGTTTTGCAAACAGTGTAGATCCAGATCAGTTGGCTTCTGAAGAAGCCAACTGATCTGGATCTGCACTGTTTGCCATCAAGTATGCAAATTTATAACAAAAATCTGGATCAAGTAATCTGATTGGCTGAAAATTAGAAGTGGGCGTGTTATCTTAATTTATTTAGCAGGACAAGGGTTAATGTTGATGCTTTCCTTTGAAAAGGCGAGGCGACTAAAATCAAATAAAATTTCCTAGATTTTTTAATGTTTTAATTTGTTTGCGGAGTGTTATAACTGGTTTCTAGAAATATAATGAAATCGATAAGTACTTGACAGAAATCGGAAGCTTTTAAAAAGACACTTAAGGTGCCACGCATATTCACGTGTTCAAATTGTGCAATATTGCACGCAGTACATTAAACAGCGTAAAATAAGAAAACAAACCATTTTTATTGGATTTTTCGTCATTAATTTTGACGATCAGTCGCTCGAATTCTATGTTAAATGTTCTTAGACATATGCACGTGCTTTGAGCAGTTTCCGAAACAAGCATTTTGACAATATAACATTTTATATTTTATGAAAACTGTAATCGTTTGGTCTATCAAAGCAGTGTGGGAGGAAAAATGGATCATTTTAAGTTTGATGAAAAATGAAATCATTTCATTTGATGGAAAAGTCTAGCGAGTTAGAATAAAAAATGTATCACAGGGGTAACTGAAAGACTGAGACCATTTTTGGTTCAAGCATGAAAACATCCTTACATTTGTCAAATTGCTACATTGTGTAGTACCTTGTGTTGTCGTATGACCACCCTGGCCAGCAAGAATGGGAATGATTCTACACCGCATACGTCGTCAGGCTTCAAATTATTCATAGCAACGCTGAGGACAGTTTCCAGCTGCTGAATGTTAGTTATATTTTGCAGGTGCAGTGTAATCGTAATTGCTCGAACACGGATGGCTCGTTTGTCGTGGATGACTCGAACTAGTTTTCGAGTCCGTAGGACATTTTTCCGATAGCTCAAGAAAACAAATATTTAGAGATATTTTCTTACTTTATGCTGAAAATGTATGTTATGTGTACTCATTTGAATCGCCTCATCGAGGCGATTCAAATGAGTACACACAACATACCATTATTACATAAAAGTTGGAAAATACAATCCTGAATTATCCCAATTTGTCTTCTGACCTGGCGCTATGATTAACCCTCAGTGGCTCGAACTACCCATGTGTCGAACAAATTTCCATGGTCCCAAAGATGTTCGAGCCATTGAAGTTCGACTGTATATAGTTTTGCTCATTTCACCCAAATGTGTTCCATGGGGTTAAATCGGGACTTTTCGCCGTCCATGGGAGTACGTTGACGTTGTTAAGCTAAAGGTAGCGTTTATTGAGCTGTATGCGGCGGGACATTCACTCTCAGGGTGACTGCCTTAACCTGTCTTTAAAAGAAAGGCACTACTATGGGTAACAGAACTTGATAAATGTACCCCTGTGTATTTAAATTACCATGAAAAATGAAGTGGCGCGTCTAAAATCCGTCCATGATGCCGCCCCATATTAAAATGCTGCCTCCATCTAGTCAGTGCCGCTAAAGCACACATTTATCAGCTTTCCGCTTTCCCCTTCTGTGGTATACCCTACCCCGACAATCTGCATGGCTGAGATTGAACCTAGACTCTTCCGTTAACAACACGTTGTTCTCATCAACGCGTGTAGACCGTAAACGACGTCAGCACCGGTTAACCCTTACAGCATGATGAATTATTGTCAGAATCTGCCTGTACGCACGTAGTGGCCTATTGTTAGCACTCAAACGGTTAAGAATTGTCTGCAATGTATTTTTGAAGCGCCTGGCTTAACTGTGGTGGGTAAATTACGTTGATGTATGTACATTAACGTGATATAAGGGTCCACGCGTGCCGTTATTACACGAGGTCTACCGCTACGATTTCGGTCCCCGACGCTACTTGCATGTCTTAGACGATCGAACAGCTTTGTTACTGCCCTCATGTTGCAGCAAATACGGCTCGTACAGTCGACTCTCGTTAGCTCGAGGTCCAAGGGACTGTCTGAATACTTCGAGATATCCGTACCTCGACATATCAGATTTGCGGAATTGAGGAAAACAATAAATCGTACAACCACTTTTAATAAATGAATATGTAATTTGACTCCTGAAGTTAATAGATATATTGAAAATATTGTGGAAAAGAGGAGAAATTGCTCCTTTGGAACAATTTCTCCTCTATTCCACAATATTTTGATACCTGTTGATAGATTCCCATGTTAGAACAGGGACCAGATTTTCACTTCGAGATAAGCGGTTGTTCGAGATAAGCGAGGTCGAGCAAACGAGAGTCGACCGTAGATCAGTTCACTGCCGAAACCGTTTGCTCGGCAATGAGCATACCAATAGGCTGGTTACGCTGGTATTGTTTAACCCAGCCGCTGTGCTTAGATAGAAACCTTTTGTGATTTTCTTATGGGCAAGACATTTAAGACTGCTTTTACACTATACAAATTGTTTTGCTCGTGCAAAATACGGAAATAATAAAGGGCGGTTTCTTTTACTACGCTGCAGACGTGAACAGTTAGCTTATCTTCTGGAAAAAAAATGTCTACTCTAAAAGAGCAGAATTTGATCCCATTTGGGTCCTTATACACATTCAAGGAAGGCAACTCTATCCAAACTGATTGCTTCCCTTCTGAAAAAGGGTCTACTTTAACAGTAAAAAAAAATGTTTCCCTTGTAGGGTCAAATACATTTATTTAATGTAGACTCCTTAAAGAAAAGTGTCTGCGACCTACCCGGTGATGTCAACATAAGCCAGCCTCGTTTGAGAGGAAAGATTACTATCGAGACTCTAAAAACAACGAGACTCTCAAATGAACCGGCTTTTCTTTCAATCAAGTGGTAAGATGATTACATGATTTAAAATCTGTATCATTAATGGTTCTACAATAGAAATAATTATCCCTGTATACGAATATGAGTCAGGGCACACCTTTTCCTACAGGACTGCATGTGCGCCCTGCTAAGACTCAAAACAGCCTGCGCATCTGCGAAATCTCATCAGAGTCTTTGGGGGGAAATATGATGGTTGTCAAGGATCCAAAGCGTCTTCAGGCGGACAGCGAAGACTCTGATCAGGCTGCATGGATGCGCAGGCTGATCTAAGTCATCGCTTGGCGCTGTTGCAATATTGTAAGAAATGCTGTGTATCGAATCATATATACTGTGCGGTACAAAATCCCACAATAATTTGTACTAATTGCGTGTATCATAATGAGACGGTAGACATCACAGAAGGATCTTTGTCTTGCGATTAGTCTAACGGTATTTATCCTAAATATTTATCCTTACCATTCTAGTCCTTAGATTCAAACAAATCCATGTTACTGCTATTGATGTGTTTAACACATTTATGCCTAGCGACCCATAAAAGGGATATTCACAAACAATGTAGACCAAGATCAGACGCCGCAGAACGCAAACTGTAAATCAAGGTCCAACTTGAATATCACGAAAACATACCTATATAATTTTGACCTCCTCAAACCCCACTTTTATATAGTAAAACTGGGGTTTACAGGGGTATACATTATTTTTCTTTTTTTCTGCTCAAAACATAGATTGTAGGTACTGGTTAGAATCGCCTCGGTTCTAACGAGTACGCACAATCTATGTTTTCAGCAGAAATATGAAAATTATCAGATTTTTATCTGAAAACTTTCAGTTTTTGGTGGTGAAAATTTCAATATATTTGAATAGGCGTGTTTTCGTAATGATCTACACTACTGGCTAAGGCTTGCCTGTCTGCATTCTTAGTGTAAACATGGTAGCTGAAGCGTGCATTTTTTTAATCACCCATATCAAAATATAATACTACTCCAGACGGCTGATGAGGTTCCGTCTAATATTGACGTTAATAATAGCTCAAACGATATCTATCTCTGGACACAATCAGCAGATGATAGTTTTGCTTATTTTCCCGGAAAATAGGTTTGGACATTTCATGTATATGTTCTCCTTATTCTAAGTTTTTATCTAAAAGATGATATTTGAAGTGGAACAGGGGAGGTAACTCTATCAAAATATTTTCTCTTTTCTCCCTTTTGAGAAGGAGACTTCTGTAAAAGAATGTTTTTCCGTAAGAAGAGAGTACTTTTTTTAGTGTAGAGAAAGGTTGTATGTAATATATATATATATATATATATATATATATATATATATATATATATATATATATATATATATATATATATATATATATATATATATATATATATATACTAAGCAAACTTGAAAACGCTACTCTACAAAGTTATATAGACATATTTTATACAATACGGTTAGGTAATGTTTCCCAGACATTCAGCAAACGATTTGTCGAATTTTCATCAATTTGTCTTTTTTCATGCCTGAGTTATGCTTATTTATGTGATTTAAGCCTTATTCGTCGACATGTGTATATGCGCATGTGCAGATAAAATGTTTGTGGCTTATCATAAAGTGTCATAACTAAAATGCAACAAAACACGTAAAAATCTGAACTATCCTTTGAGTCAAGCTCAGAAATCAATGTCTAATTTGTCAATGTTGTAAATTATCTTCCTTTGACAAAAACAAATAGGGAATATGAAATGTTTGATATTCTTTGATTGATCACAATTTTCGAAGAGTTTCTTTTCCAGTATAATTGTAGCCTAACATCACAGTATTCCTATCGTTTACTCGAACAGGAATGGCACCAGCTTTCGATGTGACAACACATTGTTTTCCCTATGGAGATTGCATTGATAACTTTTCAAGCTTTGCAATTTGATGAAACGACCGCTTTTCAAAATCGAATTTCGTGGCGACCAAACACATTTGTGATGAGAACATTTGCCAATTGTCTGATGTCTAGCTTAGCGTTTCGTGCAGTAGGAATTGGTCTGGATTCTTCCTTTTGGATTTCTGCTGGCCAAAACTTGGCGAGATTTGTGTTTAAAAATTGCATACCTAAATATTGGACCCTTGTCACATTGGAAAGCCGTTTCTGTGTTGCCTTTTGCCCACAGCAGTTAAACTCCTACGGTTGGGGATAGCCCAATCATTGAACTCTAAGGTATAAGGTACACCGTTCAATTTCCAGGCTTGTTTCGTTTTGTAGATACCGGACCAACAATTCAGATGTAGCGTTTTCACTTTTGTTCATATATATATATATATATATATATATATATATATGAGGGTGAGTCAATAAGTAACTAGCCTGTCCCATTTTCGATGGACCGAGACGGTCACGATTTTTATGCTTTGTTTCAATATATGTTTTATACATGGGTACAAAATTGCACACGTATCGAATCATTCTTTTATAAGATATTGAATGTCAAACATGGCTAGTGATGCAAAGGCATGCTTTTCATCTAAAGTTGAGTACCGTGCTGTGATTCGGTACTTGTATTTAAAAGGTAAAACAGGCACGGTACTTGTATTTAAAAGGTAAAACAGGCAAGGAAATACACGGCGAGTTAGCCGATGTTTATGGGTCTTCTGCACCATCTTACGCTCAGGTTAAATTCTGGGTAGGGGAATTCAAACGCAGCAGAACGTCTTTAGAAGAGAAGCCAGGTCTGGACGCCAACTGGATGCCACCGACGAAGAAATGTGTAAGAAAGTTCTATCTGGTATACTCTGATAGGCGAATTCAGTTGGAAGAAATAGCGCAGGCATTAAATATTTCACATGGTAGCGTTTCAACAATCTTACATGATCGTTTAGGTATGCGCAAGCTAACAGCCCGTTGGGTCCCCAAATCCTTTAGCGATGAGCAAATGGCAACCAGAGCATCAGTATGCAGCGCCTTGTTGAATTGTTTTAGGTCAAAAGATGATTTTCTTTTGCGTCTGGTGACTGTAGATGAGATTTGGGTTCATTATTTTTCAGTTCTGGGCTGATGGCACTCGAACACTGTTGGTCTAAGTGCATCACACTAGAGGGCAATTACATCGAAAAAGAAGAGGTGGATCTCAACCGGAAATAAGTTAGGCTGGTTACTTATTGACTCACCCTCGTATATATATATATATATATATATATATATATATATATATATATATATATATATATATATATATATATATATATATATATATATATATATATATATAGAAACAGAAATTAGCGTTCAAAAATCTAAAAAGTTGCCCTTGGAAATAAAGAACAAACAAAAGGAACAAACATCGGAGACTCGGTTTAGATTAAGTATCATCATATACAGCAATTTAATTTGCGAGACTGAAAACGCCCGCCTCTCTCTCCCCCCCCCCCCCCCCCCCCGCCACCACCCCCCCCCGCCCCCCCCCCCCCCCACTCCCCTCCCCCTTCTTAGTACAGGCTTAATCGGGATTCGATTTTCAAAGTAACCAGAATGGGCTCAACGATCCCAAAGGGAATAAAACTGTAATCTTCACTGTCATGAAGTACGGGGAGTCGTTTAAGGGTTTAGAAGGATGCCTTTGGAAAGACGTCTTGATACATTTCTCGCTGAGGTAAGCGCCTTATGACCGTGTTTCAGACAATTTAATATGCAGTGTTATCGTTAACAACAGATGAGTAATCAGATGAGAATAAAATATTGGTTTAAACAATATTTTATATAAGTTCACATATATACATCGCATAATGTTATATGGTACAGGATTTGATAAAAAAAACTAAAAGCTTATATAAATCATCTCCTGAAGAATAAAATATTGAACGCTATCAACACAACGTATTTTCAAAAGGCTTAAAAATGCCTACCCTATTTAACCCTTGTACTGCTGAACCCGGATTTACCTTGCCTTTACAAACAGTGTGGATCCAGATCAGTTGGCTTCTGAGGAAGAAGCCAACTGATCTGGATCTGCACTGTTTGTCATTATTTGAATTTGTATGAACAACTTGGATCAAATATTCAGATTGGCTGAAAATTAGAAGTGGGCGTGGCATCTTAATTTTTTCAGCAGGACAAGGGTTACCATATTATAATGCAGTAGCAGACCACCAAATGATTAATCGGCTTTGTGGTATGGACACAAATAAATACACCACGCAGATTAAAAATGGCTGATATATCTCAAAAATGACATTTCTCTGTTAAATATCAATCTAATAACATTTTAATTCACAATAAATGTTTGCATATCCCTCGCAATATGTAAAAATTATGACAAGCTATTTTAGACGTTATCCAAAATACGAGGTCGTAATATTCAGCAGTAAGGCGTAAAAAAAATAGCTGTGTTTCCGCTAACACGTCCGACCCTGTTTCAAACCCCCGACTCTGCTATTTTTTATCAGTAAAAAAGCAAAATAAAAAAGTAAAGCATCGAACCTCAACAAAATACCTGTATTTTCATAAAATTACAGGCCCGACCCTGTTCTTTTCTTGAGAAAAAATAGACAAATAAAAAAAAAAAAAGTTTCTCCTACCTACCGACCAAATTATTTTTTCAGCATGTTAGCGGAAACACAGCTATGTTTTATGCCTAATCAATATATTTTAGGAGTAATCCGAAGCACAAAATTAATATAGTCAGAACATTTAACCTATTTATGCCGAGTAGACACGTCTATCTTAACACTTTGTACAAGTCCATTTCTAATAGGAGAGGTGTCTGGTTAGTTTTTATTATTACCACATCTTCAGGTTTTCATGAATGTAGTACTAGCAGTGTAGACCCTAATCAAACGCCGCAGAACGTGGTTTGACAATGCCCATTTTAAGGGGTGCTAGGTATAAATAGATTGATATTCGGCAAGACGCCTGAACAAATAGTGTGGACCCTGATAAAGAAGCAGTACGATCAACATCAACATTGTTTGCAAATCAGTCAGCACGTTTGGGAGACTTTTGTTTAGGATTAAAAGAGATTGTTTCCTCACAGTGTTTTTATTATATATGCTGCACCGTGATGCGTCACAGATGAGGTAGAGGACCGTTATGCAGACCGAATATATATTTGTAATTTGGAACTGCATCAGAATTGAGGGTGAGGTTTCGTGTGAGTAAAACTACAGTCAACACCCGTTAACTAAAAGTCCAAAAGACTCTCTGACATACTTCGAGATATCCGTACCTGGACATATCAGATTTGCAGAATTGAGGAAACAATAAATCGAACAATCTCATTTCACAAATGAAAAATTAATGTAATTTGACTCCTGAATTTAGAGATACATTGAAAACATTGTGTCAAAGAGGAGAAATTGCTCCAAATTTCTCCTCTTTTCCACAATATTTTTGTTACTTGTTGTTAGATTTGCATGTTGAAAACAGGCGACAGATTTTCACTTCGAGATATGCGATTATTCGAGATAAGCGGTCGAGATAACGAGGGTCGACTGTAGTAGTTTTCCTACTGACCGTTCCAAGGAGGGCCATCTGTTGCAACTCTTCTTTGTTTGTGGGTCAGTGGTTCATATGTGGGTCAGTGGTTCATATGTGGTGTTTGTTTTGTCATTATTTGTTTCTCATCTCTACTACTTTTGGTGCCTCGAGGAAGCCATTACGAAAACAAGCCTATTCAAGTGTACTGAAAATTTTACCACCAAAAAATGAAAATTTTTTAGATAAAATATTCTGATATTTTTCGTATTTCTGCTCAAAACATAGATTGTGGTACTCGTTAGAACCGCCTCAGCGAGGCGGTTCTAACGAGTACCCACAATCTATGTTTTGAGCAGAAATAAGAAAAATAATGTATACCCCTGTTAACCCCAGTTTTACTATATAAAAGTGCGGTTTAATGGGGTCAACATTATACAGGCACGCTTTCGTGATGTGTGTTTCATGATTGTAGCATTTCCTGGATATCATTATTTATAGTTTAATGTGGTTTGAATATATACATGTACAAGTTAAATAAGTACAGGTCAGCTTGATCTTCTTAGCCCTACTTTGTCTTCACAATAATGTTTGGCTTGTGCAATATAATGTTATGAATCGGCTTCCGGTACGGCAATGCCAAACAACCAGATCAATGAGAAATCGACAGATTCGCAATTAAATGTGCAGGAACATGCATTTGACTGCACCGACAGACAAATGGCAGAACGCGTAAAAATTGTGTGCGTGAGACATTACAAATACGATATCGTTTGTCATACTAAATGCATGGCAGAAACAGTCAGTCAGGAATAATTTATCAGTTTTAATGCACTTTAGGATGAAACCAAAATAATCAAGCTCAATAGAACAACGTCTTTAAATCAGAGCACGGTTCAGATGTTATCAATTCATGTGCGGTCAGCGAAGGTCTAGAACAAAATGCGTATCCGTGCTTTTATCCAATTTTAGACTGAATAAAGTCTTCCCACAGTCTATATTGGACGACTCCAAAATCACTTTTAGGTATGTTAGGCTATGTGATTTAGATATTCTCAGAGCAAAATTGTTAAACTATTTGCAAACAGTGGAGTCCCTGATCAGACGCCGCGTTCTGTGGCGTCTGATCTGGGTCTGCACTGTTTGCCAGTTAGCTTTTTAGGGGTCTCCAGATTAAAATGGGCTAAACATGCCTTAAAATAATTATTAGATATCATAGGGCGTATCAACAAAGAGCAAAGGCCCTGATAAGACTGACTGTTGCACAGGGACGTCTTAAAATACTGAGCTACAACGTCAGAGGACGTACCTTCGGACATGTGCGCCCAGCGAAGATTCAGATCAGACTTGTGCAGTCTGATCATAATCTTCACTGGGCGCATTTTAGATAACATATGATACAAAGTTGTTGTTGTTTTTTTCACGCGAGCAATGAAAACTCTGTTCGGACTGCACGGATGCAAGATATATTTTTTATTGATGTGACCCAGCAAAAACAATTATAATTTCTTCTATTGCCATCCACACTGCTGTGCATACGAATTGGTTGCAGCTTTTGTTCTAATATGCTGGACAAGCTAAAATTCATACATTTCTTTTAAGGACAAATTGAAGCACATACTCAAAGGACAGTTTCTTCCCAAAACATGGCCAAACGGCTATCCAAAATAAAAATTTCACCAAGACATGCAAAGACATACACTGACAGATACGGTAAACCACAGCAGAAGCATCGCCTTGGGACGGTCAGTAAAATATTACTAGGGGGCTTAGGATTGATGAGGTACTCTAATATAGAAAAGATAGTCCCATAAATGGTGAAAATGATAAATAGAAAATTATTATGTTAAAAAAATGCACACCCCAAAGCCCCCTTATAAACTATGGTGAAAACTGGGGTATACGAGCGTCTGTATTGTCGTTCGCGTTGTTGTAACCTAATCGAGATATGTTCATTTATATAGTCAGCAGTTTACATTGCATAACTATTTTAGTATATAGTCAAACTTCAGGGCTCAAACATCTTTAGGACCACGAAAATTTATTCTAGACATGGGCAGTTTGAGCTACTGAGGGTTAGTCATAATGCCAGGTCAGGAGGCAAACGAGGATAATTTAGGAATATCTTTTTCGATCTTCTGTAAAAAATAATGGTATGTTGAGTGCGAATCTAGTAAGTACAACCATTATCCTTTCCATAAAATATTCCTAAATACAGTCGACTATCGTTATCTCGACCTCGCTTATCTCGAATAGCCGCTGATCTCGAAGTGAAATTCTGGTCCCTGTTTTAACATGGAAGTCTAAGAACAGGTAACAAAATATTGTGGAAAAGAGGAGAAATTGCTTCTAAGGAGCCATTTCTCCTCTTTTCCACAATATTTTCAATATCCGTATCTCTAACTTCAGGAGTCAAATTACATATTCATTTGTTTAATGTTGTTATTCGATTTATTGGTTTCCTTACTTCCGCAACTCTGATATTTCGAGGTACGGATATCTCGAAGTGTTTCCGAGAGACCCTTGGAATTTGAGATAACGAGAGTCGACTGTATTTGTTTTCTTGATGTATGGAACGAATTTTCAGGGACTCAAAAAAGCGGGTTTGAATTGGCCACAATAAACGAGCCATTGAGTTGAGTCATTGAAGATTACTGGAGTCCAAATAAATGATTGAATTCGATAAAATACACACTAATATCGCCATCAAAGTGCGGAAAAAACTGGGTACAAACCTCTTATCTTTTTTCGAGCAATAAGAAAATGCTGTTTCATAGGTACAATTTCTTAACCGCCATTTTGAATGTCCCGCTTCGATATCTTTCTTTGAAATCGGCAATATTTTCGGGAGTAATCACGTGACAAATTTGCATCTCATTAGTGTTTACAAATATTCATGACGAAACAAAACAATGACTCGCTGATCAAGCAGTAATGCAGCCCATCACGAAAACATGCCTATATAATTTTGACCCCCTTAACCCCCATTTTTATATAGTAAAACTGGGGTTTACAGGGGTATACATTATTTTTCTTATTTCTGCTCAAAACATAGATTGTGGGTACACGTTAGAACCGCTTCGATGAGGCGGTTCTAACGAGTACCCACAATCTATGTTTTGAGCAGAAATAAGAAAAATATCAGAATTTTTTATCTGAAAATTTTCATTTTTTTTTGGTGGTAAAATATTCTATATATTTGAATAGGCGTGTTTTCGTAATGCAGTGAAGCGTCTGTTTTCAGCCCTGCGTCCTTCTTAACTGCTTCCTATGCGTTAACTCTCGTTTAAGAAATACTAAACTTTTAACTCGCTTTCTCTCTGAGTCCGTCAAAAGAGCAAGACGTCTCCTGCGTTTCCTTTTGTCCTCCATCTTGTGAATAGTTTCCTTTGTTCGGCTATCTGACATATATATAGTATGTCCGAGGTTGTGTCCGGAAAACATCAGTAAAAGTAAGTGAGTAATTTTATTGCCAACATTAATTCAAAGATACGGTAAAAATCATTTCATTTTTGATCCAGTTCAAGAACTAGAGACTAACTGAAGTTTTATAAACTGTCAGAGGCCACATGAAATATCGAATTAATACAAAGCAATTTATTAACTATTTATTTGATTATAAAATGACTACTTTTGAGTGCTATAGGGGCTTTAATAACTATATTTCTACACATTTTCGAGGAGCGGAAACTTATATAGGTGTGTTTACGTGAATCACGAATGAATGCAAGTAAATGTTCTTGTTCTCCATCTACAGGAACATTTATCGGCCTTACGGGTATCCCAAATGAGCGCCCTGCAGAAACACTAACAAGATTTACTAATGCGTCGGCTGGTATGAGTCTTCGAGTTTTCGCTGTGGGCACATATCCAAAGATGCATTTTCTTACGTTATTGTGAATTTATAGAATGGCAAATGGAGTGATCATGCATTGGCGTTGGCTATATATAAAAATCATATCTATGTGCTTTAACTCTTCCACTGCCATAGGCGATTATAATAAGCTTTTGCAAACAACACTGATCCAGATGAGACGACTCAGTTTGAGCCGTGTCATCTGGGTCGGGCTGTTTGGCATTCAGTCTTTCAACTTTACATATAAACAAATTTCAAAGCGATAGGTAAAAATAGCAAACAATACATTTCGTCTGAAAGCTCGCGCCGAAAGAGTTAAACAGATTGGGATAACCAATTTTTTTTTTTTTTTGCTTTAACTACCGAAATAGATACAACATCCGTATACCTGTAATTAAATCCTGCCAACAGGTGTTAGCAAACAAATGATTTTTTATATCTTAGTGTGTCCTTGATCGAAATATTTTGTTTTAAAATGGCAATAAATCCTGTTTTAAATGTCATTCATATGTGAGTTTGAAACTAACTATGACAACTTCATATTGAAACTTAATCGTCTTAAAATTGATCACTGATACGCTACTAGTATAAACAACATGTGGGCGTTTCGACCTCTCGACATTTTGTATGAAACAGCTGCTGAAATCTTAAAACAAACGAAACAATGTTAAAACATGCGGCTTCATTCGGCCAACATACATGTAGTAAGCATTCAGAAGCAGCAATAGATGTATAGACAAGGAGAACATCTATGCGAGTATTACAAATTTAGCAAACGAACAGCAATGACAGAAAACAAACATGTACGTTCTGATATGTGCGGCCAGCGAAGTTCCAGATCAGTCTCTGCGCATTCGTGCAATCTGATCAAAATCGTCACTCGGTGTACAGTAGAACCTGGATAGCTCGAACAACGATGACTCGTTTACCATGGCTATTTCGAACTCGTTTTTGAGTCCCAACGAAATTTTTCCGATAGATCAAGAGAAAAAATATTTGGTGAAATTTTGTCATTTTAATATGAAATTGTATGTTGAGTGTACTCATTAGAATCGCCTCATTGAGGCGATTCTAATGAGTACACTCAACATACGATTATTATATGGAAGATCAAAAAAAATTCCCTTAATCACTCACCATTTGCTTCCTGATCTAGTACTAGGATTAACCCTCAATGGCTTGAACTACCCATATCTCGAACAAATTTTCATGGTCCCAAAGAGGTTCGAGCCATCGAGGTTTGACTGTATTTTGGTTAGCTAAGGGTGCAACGCTTCTTCATGCGGACAGCGTAGATTGTGATCAGACAGAACGGATGTGCAGGCGTATTTGAGTCAACTTTGGCTGTAAATGGCAGAAAGTTTGTTTTCTCACTATGCCTCTCATATATTTCCGGAAAATCGTTATCACCATAATCTTTGGACCCACATTGCGTCATCAATGCCTTTTCACTGCATTTTCGAATTGACGATTAAAAGTTTGTTTGCATTTTCTTGTTTGTTTTATTTTATTTAGGTAACAGCCGTTATGTATGAAATATAAACTATAATGGGATAATTTTATATTCCTTTTATATCCAAGCACGTCTGACTTAAGCAATTTAATCTTTATGTAATTCCAGTGCAATGAAAGCAGTTCGAGATTGACAGATACAATTAAATACGACGAAACACACACTGGATTCCGCCAACAGACAAAAGGCGGAACTAGTTAAGAATTGTGTACGTGTGACATTTAAAAAATAACCAAAACTAAATGCATATCAAGAACACTGGTTTAACTGCACATGACATCAAAGATTTGTAACGGTAGAATAAATCAACGTTTTAACATACATCAGCAACAGGTTGCGACAAGTGTAAAAAAGTCACACGCGTAAATACAGACAGCTAACCCTCAGATAAGCCTGTGCATTCAGGCAATCGGATTAATAAGTCTTCCTTCTCCTCGGTTATATCACCCTTTTTCATACTCAAATCAGTTGAGCATGAAATTTGTCCTGCTCATAGATATCAAATTACTAACAATTACAAATTCTTTCTTGCTTAACCTTTGTCATGCTGAATAAATTAAGAAGCCACGCCCACTTCTAATTCCCAGCCACTTAGATTACTTGATCCGGGTTTTTGATAGAAATTCACATATTTAATGACAAACAGTGCAGATCCAGTTCAGTAGGCTTCTTCAGAAGCTAACTGATCTGGATCTACACTGTTTGCTAAGACAGCACATGTCGTGGTCAGCAAGAGAAGGGTTAATATTTTGCAGACTGGGTGACCTCTGGCTATTCTGAATGGCTGTATGGTCAATACATTTCTGAGGTTTTGTGGTTTGGGTTGCTGTGCTATATTCATTACAAATGAGCCGCCACGTGAGACAACGTATCTTCTGACATGTGCGCCCACGACGACTCAAATAAATGTCATAAAGATTTCCTTTGGAAACAAAGAACATTCTACAGATTAGAAAATGGAAGTTTCGGTTTTATTGCGACTCTTCATAAGCAGTAATGAAGTTTGCAACACTGCTTTCGCCCTCTGACGTATGCATGAGCAGAACTCCATTTTCAAACATACCACAATGGGCCCAATGACCCAAAGGAAATGAAATATAATCTGCACTATGGTGTCTGCCTGCGTATCCGCGAGGTTTGGTCAGTCTTCGTTGTCCGCATGAAGAAACTTTGCACCCTTGGCTATCCAAAATGCACAGTTTGATATAAAAATTCGTTGGGCGTACATGTCAGAAGGTACGTTTTCTGACGTTGCAGCTCAGTTGGTGCAATACAAAACACTGATACAATATGAAAAATAAAGGTTCAATTAGGATTTAAACAATTCATCACAAAAACATACCTATGTAATTTTGACCCCCTTAAATCCTACCTTTATATAGTAAAACTGGGGTTTACAAGGTATACATTGTTTTTCTTATTTCGCTAAGAAACTTAGATTGTGGATACTCGTTAGAACCGCCTTGCCGAGGCGGTTCTAACGAGTACCCACAATCTGTGTTTTGAGAAGAACTGGTACTCGTTATAACGTTCCCAGGGAGGCGGTTCTAACGAGTACCCACAATCTATATTTTGAGCAGAAATATAAGAAGGCCAAGATGGTCCTGTAGCGCTCAACTTATTACCTGATAAGTTTCAGTTAATTGACCTTTCGGTTCAAAAGAAAAACTTAAATATAGATTTTCAATATGGCGGCCATCTTGGATTTCCAATCAGAATGATTTTACCTTCTTTGGAGCTACAAGTCACTTCGATACTTCTAATGAAGTTTCGAATCAATTGGTGTTTTGATTCAAGATAAAAAAAGTTCAAAATAGATTTTCAAAACGGCTGCTAGGGCAACCATCTTGGATTTCTGATCAGAATGATTTTAGCTATATAGTTTGATCTATAAGTCACCCTGATCCGTTCTATCTAACTTCCAGTCAAATGGCCTTTCTGTTCAAAAGAAGATCAAAATAGATTTTCAAGATGGCGGTCATCTTGGATTTCTTCTCAAAACAAATTTTGCCTTTGTTTATCTACAAGTCACCCATTTCCTGTCAGGTTTCGAGCAAACTGGCCTTTCGGTTCAGGAGAAGAATGCAAAATAGATTTCTAAGATAGCGGCTATGGTGGGCTTCTTGGATGGCCGATCGAAAGGAGTTTAACTAATTTTGATCTACAAGTCACCCTGATGCTTTTTACCAAGTTTCGAGTAAACTGGCTTTTCGGTTCAGGAGAAGAAGTGCAAAACAGATTTCCAAGATAGTGGCCATCGCGACCATCTGATTTCTCATCGGAACAATTTTAGCTTTTTTTTTAACTACAAGTCTCCCTGATGCTTCGTACCACATTTTTGGAGTCAAGTGGCCTTTCGGTTCAAGAGTAGCGAAAAATAGATTTTCAAGATGGCAGCCATCTTGGATTTTCGATCAGAATGATTTTAGCTATTTTTATCTACTAGTCACCTTGATGCTTCCTGTCAAGTTTCAATACAAGTGCCTTTCGTTTCAGCAAAAGAAGTGAAAAATAGATTTCAAGATGGCGGCCATGGCGACCATCTTGAATTTCTCATAGAAACAATTTTAACTATCTTTTATCTGCAAAAAAGGTAAGAGAAAAGTCCAGGGAGTGCCACAATTACAAACCGCAGCCCTTCCCAGACACCAAGAGGAAGAGAAAACAGACAAAACCAAACAAGCACAAATCGAACAAACGTACAAAAAGCACTAAGATAAGCTCCCTCTTCCTCAAGCGAGGTAATCGCAATGCTAAAAGGACTGAAAACACAAGAACACAAGAACAAAATAACACAAGGTAAGACATTAAACAAATCGCCTAGTAGAATAAATAACAAAGCAACAAAGAATAAGATTAACGCGGGGACCACCACCATATTGGATTGCTGATCAGAACGATTTCAGCTACTTTTGCTCTAGAAGACACCCCGCTGCTTCCTACGTCAGCTGACCTTTCGGTTCAGGAGAAGAAGCGAATAAGATTTTCAAGATAGCAGCCATACTGGCCTTCTTTGATTTCTGATAGGAAGGATTTTGGCTATTTGTGCGCTACAAGTTACCCCAATGCTTTCTACTATGTTTCAAGTCAACTGGTCTTTTGGTTCAAGGGAATAAGCGAAAGAAAGATTTTCAAGATGGCCGCCACGACAGCCACCTTGGATTTCCGATCGAAACGATTTTAGCTATTTTTGCTCTACAAGTCAGCCCAATGCTTCCTACCAAGTTGCAAATCTACTGGCCTTTCGGTTCAAGAGAAGAAGCGAAAAATTGATTTTCAAGATTTCCCAATCCGATCGGAACGGTTTTAGCTTTTTTGATAAACAATAAACGTCAAAAAAGATTGCCTTTCGAAACAATGAACACTCTACAGATTAGAAAATGGGAGTCTCGGTTCGCCACGGCGGCCATCATGGATTTCCGATCGGAACCATTTTAGCTATTTTTGACCTACAAGTCACCCCGATGCTTCCTACAAAGTGTTAAATCAATTGACATTTTGGTTCAGGAGAGGAAGGCAAAAATAGATTTTCAAGATGGCCATTTTGGATTTCTGATCGGAATGATTTTAACTAGTTTTGATCTACAAAGCATCCCATAGCTTCCTACCAAGTTTCAAGTCATTTTGCCTTTCGGTTCAGGAGAAGATGCCAAAAATGGATTTTCAACATGGCGGCTTACGTGACCATCTTGGATTTTCGATCGAAATGATTTTTGTTATTTTTTATCTACAAGTCATCCCATTGCTTCCTACCAAGTTTCGAGTCAAATGGCCCAAGGATGTAGGAGGCTTTAAAGCAGTTTGTTGTATCCGCACGACGCACAACACTATTATTCGATCTAGTGACCTATTTTTGGACCCCAAATGACCAAGTTTCGAACTTGACCGAAATTTTATCAAGGACATCGCCCTGAGAAAGTTCGAAGTTGATTAGGATGAAAACCTGACCTGTAGTGTGTTCACAAGCAGTTTTGACAATCACGGTGACATAACTCTGCCATCGTTGGTCCGATCGGGCCCATTTTTAAACTCGTCCGAGATGTTGTGCATGCCATTATTATCTGCAAGTTTCATGAAGATCAACCAATAACAAAGACGCTATGCTGTTCACAAGTTCAATAATGGCCATTTTGACATTCAAGGGTGGGGTGGGGGGGGGGTGGGGTCATAACTGCTATTAATGGTCCGATCACACCCATTTTCAAACTCATCCAAGATTTTATGTCTGCCATTGGTATCTGAAATTTTCATGAAAGTTTCATGAAGATCCGACAAAAAATGAGGAAGCTACGCTGTTCACAAGAATTTACACATAGTAAGCCAATGGGACCTATCAGTTGCTATAGCAACCAAAATTCTGAAGCAATTTTCCTAAAATGCATATGCAAGTAATCTCTCACCAAAGACATACTACAGATAAAATTCAGTTGAGATCTGCTCGCAGGCTGCACAGATATTCCAGTTCGAAAGTGTGGAAGACAGACGATGGAGGTAGCCATCCTATAAGCTCCCCCGGAGCATTTGGCTCATGCGAGCTAAAAATCAGGTTTTTTGTTGTTTTTTTTTTTTTTATCTGATTTTTTTTTTCTTTTTTTTTTTTCAGTTTTTGGAGGTGAATTTTCTATATATTTGAAAAATCAATTTTTCGTATTGACAGACTATAATTATAACAATAATACCAGTCTTGTCTATGTGATATGTAAGAACCTTTAAATTCTTTTGATAGAAATGCGTTGCAACAGTACGGCAGGTCTAAGGGTAATATGCACTCTTGATGGCCATCTATCTGCACTTGCTTTTAAAATTGGTCAGTCATTTAGGCCCTCGTACACTGCAGATTTGCATGGATACTTTTATAGTCGTGATTCTAAACTTCCATTTCTATGTAAGTGACGTCTGACTGCTGACAGTGAACATTGCAGTGTTGTAAATGTATAGAGTATGATTATTGCATGATCAGCTCCTGAGGTTCAGAATAGTTCGTATTCTAAATACTCTCCTATATTTTATTTTAATCAATGCGTGAATGCATATTATTGCATAAAACGCAGTGCCACACGTTATTAACAGCCGTTCATTAACCGGCGAAAAGCTGTGTATTAACAAGGAAATTCACGCGCTGTTAATGCACGGTTATACAACTTTCAATATGATCGTACCGGGGCCACAGATTTGCTGCCGTTAGGAGATGTGTACTGCCCGGCCCTTGAACGAGCATAGTCCGTGGATATAACGTTCGCGAGACATCGGTGAAAGGCGAAACAAAATAGTGCAAGAATTAACGCAAAATGTAGCAACTGTTTTCAGTTTTTATGCAATAATAGCGATCGAACATGGTTTTCAATGCATTAACATTCGTCAGGTTCCTTGGAAGGTGTTGAACATCGCGGCATTCGGCCTCGGTTTTCAACACCTCCTACGGGACCAGGTGAATATTAATGCATAAAAAACCATGTTGATCCCTATATTGAAATCCAAACGCTTTCCAAATAATTACCAATCTAAGGAGAACAGTGAGAATTTACCTAAGAAGATATCATGTAATCTTTGAGAGCACCGCACAGTTTAATCGTCAAATATACAAAAATAAGTTCAAAGCTGAATTAGTCGGTATCGGAAAAAGTGGTCGATTCTATAGTTGGTGCGATATTTATGGAATAATGATATCTTTTTTGAACTGAGGTTTCATATGTAGAGTTTGTTCTGTCCTCATTTGTTCTTATCTTCCCTTCTTTCGGTCACCCGGGAGGGTTGTGTTTCGTGATTGTGGCATTTCCTGGTATTTCACTTCATATATTTTTATTTGAAACACTGACCATGCATTTGCTACATTAAAGAGCGCCAACGTTAATCACGTTACGCTCTGTAAACAAGCTACGGTCCGTTTTCATGATTTTAAAATTAAAAAAGTGTTCAGTCAGCACGTGAATCAGCCGATTCGACCACGGCTCAAAACCGGTGTATGCTTGGTTATATGTGCAGTGCTAGACTTTTGTGCTTGGCGCGTCCCAGCCACTATGATGTTTTGTCTAGGTCAACTATGTCACAAGGGTTGAGTTGTCGTGAGATACATTTTGTTAGAAAAGGAGCTATTGGTGAAAGACAGTGGGCCAAGATGGTCCTGTATAGCTCACCTGATTACCAGATAAGTTAGCCTTTCTTTTCAGGAGAAGTGCAAAATAGATTTCCAAGATAGCTTCCATGATGCCATACTGGATTTCTGATCGAAACGACTTTAGATATTTTTTATCAACAAGTCATTCTGATGCTTCCTGCCAAGTTTGTAGTCAGTTGGACTTTCGATTTAGGAGAAGAGGCAAAAATACATTTTTAAGATGGCAGCCATGGCGGCCATCTTGGTTTCCGATCAGAATGATTTTAGCTATTTTGATTTACTAGTCACTCCAATACTTCATATCAAGTTTCAAGACAATCGGTCTTGTGTTTCAGGAGAAGAAGTGAAAAATACATTTTCAAGATGGCGGCCATCTCGGTCTTTCATCGGAACAATTTTAGCTATTTTTGTCTACAAGTCACCACGATGCTTCCTACAAAGTTTCAAGTCAGTTGGCCTTTCAGTACAGAAGAAGCTAAAACTAGATTTTCAAGATGGCCATCATGGCCGCCATCTTGGATTTCTGATCGGAACAATTTTAGCTATTTTTGATGAACAAATCATCCCGATGCTTCCTACCAAGTTTCCACTCAATAGGCGATTTGGTTAAGGAGAAGAAGCGAAAAATAGATTTTCAAGATGGCCGCCATGGGGCCATCTTTGATTTCGTATCGGAACGATTTTAGCTATTTTTGATTTACAAGTCCCCCCGATGCTTCCTATCAAGTTTCAAGTCAGTTGGCCTTTCGGTTCAGGAGAAGAAGCTAAAATATATTTTCAAGATGGCCGCAGCGGTTGCCATCTTAGATTTTGGATCGGAATAAGTTTAGCTATTTTGATCTGCAAGTCACCCCAATGCTTCCTGCCGAGTTATAAGTCAATTGGTCCTTCAGTTCGGGACAAGAAGCGAAAAGTAGATTTTCAAGATGCCCGCCATGGCGGCCGTCTTTGATTTCCGATCGAAACAATTTTAGCTATTTTTGATCTACAAGTCACCTCGATTCTCTCTACCAAGCTTCAAGTCAATTAGCCTTTTGGTTCAGGAGAAGAAGCGAAAAATAGATTTTCAAGGTGGCCGCCATCTTGGATTTCCGATCAGAACGATCTTAGCTGTTTTTGCTCTACAAGTCACCCCAGTGCTTCCTAATTAGTTTCAAGTCAACTGGCCCAGGGTAATAGGAAGAGTAGGCTTTTAAAGCAAACTGTTGACGCCGCACGATGGACGACACACGACGGACGACAGAGGATGGACATTGACCAATTACAATAGCTCACCTTGAGCACCTCGTTCTCAGGTGAGCTAAAAATCCAAAAACTGCATACCTCGTATTTTAGAGTGATTGATTTGCCTTAGTACATATAAGATTTCAGTTTCGCGTTTAACAATATAAATCGAATCAAGCATAATACACTTTCAGCCCGCAATTATGATAACAACAGACGGCAACATCCAGACATTCAAGTATATGTCATTTGCTATGCAAAGAAGGATGGAAGAGGACCTCAGAGCTTTTGTTAGCAGAGAAAGGTTTGGTCACCCTACGCATCACTTAATTCTGATTAGGGTCGTATCTGTTAGGCGAAACATTCTACTGTCACATGTCTATTGAACTTGTTAGCGGGCAACGGCGTCGAGATCATACTGCTTAAATACGCACGCTGATAAGGATCATCGTTGCAAGGTTGGGCGACACGGGCCGATTTCTCACGTTCCATTGATTTTAATTTTCTAGCACAGCTATCTATTCCCTAACAGGGAGCGTTGAATAATTGCCTGACAATCACACCGTTGACTATAGTTATATATCAGGTTTATGAGGTTTTAAATATATCGTATTAATCCCAAACATTCGAACTCCTCACCGTGTTTATCCTAAAATTTGAAACCCATTTGACTACATATCGATGTGTTTAACCGTTCTCTTGCTAAACACGACATACCCTGTCTTAGCAAACAGTATAGATCCAGATCAGTTGACTTCTGAAGAAGACAACTGATCTGGATCTGCATTGTTTGTCATTAAATATGTGAATTTCTTTCAAAAATCCGGATCAAGTAATCTGATTGGCTGGCAATTAGAAGTGGGTGTGGCATCTTAATTTATTCAGCTAAACAAAGGTTAAAAACTGCTGGATGAGAGCAAATAGTATATACCCTGATCAGATGTATTGTTCTGCTATGACTGACCTGGGTTACTCTGTTTTCTCAGGCCTGTCTGGCCGAATATAGCTGAGTTATATTACCACTGTTCTATGCCATTGTCTTGCGAAGATATCTCCTTTAATTAGGAGGAATAATTTTGAATAAAATACTGAAGACGGTTCTATTTGATCCGTGGCGCATCATTTTCGACAAGATTGCATTTGACTCCTGCAGAGCTTCACATCAGCTGCGCACTCACCTTGCTCCGCCTAAAGACGCTTTTGATCATTGGCTATCCACAGAGTCGCATATGCATGTTGTAAGACACGCTGTACCCCGACTCATTTGTACGTTTTACGCAGCTAAAAGTAGATATGGAGATACCTAAGGAAGGTCACAGTTATCACGAAACACAGCCCTCCCAAGACACTAGCCAAGGGCTTAATCATACTAAACGATTACACAAAACAGCGTCTCGTCGACAACAAAAACAAACGAAGGCAGTCTCAAAGGCTCTTTCGAGTTTCCGTCGCACAAGTCTTTCAGTTCGCATGTTCGGCCCCTTAGCGAGGCCACATGTTTCGTTCTTCGACTAAAGCTTCCCTTTGCCTTACCGCTTACGCGAGCGCATAGCATTGATTCTGGCGAGCATGCGCGGAGGCGCAGGCTCGTCTGAACTTTTACTGTTCGCATTATTCTATAAGCCTATTTTTACCATGATGAGGCTCACATATTGTCTTTTAGTTCACAATGCATGTACAGTCGAGCCTCAATGGCTCGAACATCTTTGCGACCATGGAAATTCGTTCGAGACATGGGTAGTTCGAGCCACTGAGGGTTAATCATGACACCAGTTTAGGAAGCAAATAGCGATAATTTAGGGAAATCTTTTCGATTTTCTACACAATGATTGTATGTTGAGTGTACGCATTAGAACTGCCTCGATGAGCGATTCTAATGAGTACACACAATATACAATTCCATGATAAAATAACATATAATAAAATAAAAAAAAAAAATCCCTATATATTTGTTTTCTTGAGATATTGGAAGGATTTTGTAGGGGCTGAAAAAAGAGTTCGAATCATCCACGGTAAACGAGCCATCCGGGTTCGAGCCATTGAGGTTATACTATATGTAAACGTGCAAACCAAACACTGGTAAATGTAACAGGACGCAATTTATCCAGGAACGACTTATATTGATCCGTTAAACTAAATGACTTATATTGCTATGTTTTCCATTAGAACTCGGACAAATACACCCTATCATGCTTGCCCTATGTCTGAAGAAAATATTAATAGAGTTAGAGAAAGACCCAGTTAATGATACAGTCACGCAACACAGTCTCCAAAGGCTCTGGATAAGGATTCAGTTACATGAACTTTTTATAGAAGACAGCGTATAAAAAAGAAAAAAAAAAACGAACGAATATATAACAAACGACCAAAGAAGATCTGCAACACATTACGAAAACACGCCTATTCAAATATATAGAAAATTTCACCTCCCAAAACTGAAAATTTTCAGATAAAAAACTCCACAATCTATGTTTTGAGCAGAAATAAGAAAAATAATGTATACCCCTGTAAACCCCAGTTTTACTATATAAAAGTGGGGTTTAAGGGGGTCAAAATTATATAGGCATGTTTTCGTGATGACAAGTACCGCCCCGAAAAGGTCGTTAACAAAAAATGTTGCAGGGCTTACACCTGATTTCCAGGTTTTAGGGAGGTTTCGAAACTTTATATAAGGGTCACTGATGAAGCCTAACTGACCGAAATTAGCTAGCTTGTTCCAGAAAACTAAACACATCAGCTTTTTTTCTTTTTTTTTTTTTTTTTTTTTGTTGTTGTTGTTGTTGTTGTTTTATTTTGTGAGCTCATTACTCTCAAGGGTCATTCCTTTTAGGAGCTATTTATTGCTATCTAACCTCACATTTACATTCCTGAACCAGTTTCAAATACAAAAAGATAACATTTAAATCATAAAATTTAAAACAATACTTGTTTCAGGCATACACATCTCTATTACATTAAGGAAACTCGATACATTGGCAGAATATCCGCCATTTCCTACAAGGGAGATAGTTTCGTTTTTTCTGCTCTCTAATCCCCTCCTGAATTGTTTGTTTGTTTGTCTTGAGGTTTTACGGCCCAGTCAACCCAATGGGGTCATGTCGAGCGCGGTCAGTTTACCTAACCACACTTTTACTGGGCAGGCTTAGTCCTCTAAGCGGTTAACCAGTACTGTGCACATTCTTTCGCCAGAAACTGACAACTGCCCTTCTTGAATCAGCGGAAGGGAGAGAATGACCGTAGAAAATATTTATGATCAATCTCCACGAAAGAATGTTGCCGACCTCGGCGGGGGTCGAGCCCGCGACCTCCTGGTCTCCAGTCGGACGCGCATCCAACTGAGCCACCGAAGCCGGCTCCTGAATTGTGTGTACTCTTAATGGAAATAATTTGAGGTGGCGAGCAAATTGTTTTCTTTCAGATAAAGAAAACTTTACTAAAGTAATGCAAACAAAATGAGACAAGTATCTCCCATAAACATGTATTCAGTCTCTTTAAAGGCTATAGACTACGACTGATTCCCCTTATATATATTATACATTTCTGCAAAAGTTTCATGGTCCACAATATTTTTTTTATTTTTTTTATTCTAAGCTCAAATGGTCAATACTTGGCATTTGTCTGACAGCATTTCTTCTAAAATGTTCACAAGCAGAAACAGCATGATACAGTCGACTCTCGTTATCTCTACCTCACTTATTTCGAATAACCGCTTATCTCGAAGTGAAAGTCGGGTCCCTGTTCTAAAATGAGAAGCTAACAACAGGTATGAAAATATTGTAGAAAGGAGGAGTAATTCTTTCTAAGGAGCAATTTCTCCTCTTTTCCACAATATTTTCAGAGCAATTTCTCCTCTTTTCCACAATTTTTTCAGTATATCTATTAACTTCAGGAGTCAAATTACATATTCATTTATTAAATGTGGTTGTTCGATTTATTAATTTCCTCAATTCCGCAAATCTGATATGTCGAGGTACGGATATCTCGAAGTATTCCAGAGAGTCCCTTGGACTTCGAGATAACGAGAGTCGACTGTAGATTATGTATCATGTAATCACTTTTCGACTCTCTGAGGACACTGACACAGTTCTTGTCGGTGGCCAAGGCAGGTGTAAGAATAGTCTGTACCCTATATGATTTTCTACATTCATATTCAAGGCAACCGTCCAAAATATACCATTTTGCTGATATATACTGATATATACTGCAAAATTATTCATTAACATTTTGACCTATTCTAGCATCAAAGTAGGCAAAACAAACCAAAAAAAAAAACTTTAGACCAAGGCAGAGAATTTGAAACTCATATGCACTATATTCGTATGGAACCAATGCGGTGCTCTTTAATTTTCATTACGAAAACACGCCTATACAAATATATAGAAAATTTCACCTCCAAAAACTGAAAATTTTCAGATAAAAACTCTGATATTTTTTTCATATTTCTGCTCAAAACATAGATTGTGGGTACTCGTTAGAACCGCCTCGCCGAGGCGGTTCTAACGGGTACCCACAATCTATGTTTTTGAGCAGAAATAAGAAAAATAATGTATACCCCTGTAAACCCCAGTTTTACTATATAAAAGTGGGGTTTAAGGGGGTCAAAATTATATAGGCGTGTTTCCGTGATGTTAACTGTTCGTGACTTTTACAGCAATACTTGCTGCAAATACATGCATATAAACCCTCCTTGTTTAAATTGCAGCAGATCAATGAAAAGATCCTGATACTGAATAAAAGCGTAGGACAGTCTCCTCTGTAATATTCAGCATTGAAGGTTCTAATAAACTCTGCATTCTTCAGTTATCATAAAAATGACAGACATGGTTATTGTTGAAAGAGATTTCATGCTGACATTGAAAGCGCCGACTATACAGTTACAAATTGAAGCACTCCAATGTTTTAATTAACCGAAAAAGTCTCCTCAAGGACTTTGCAAACTGAATTGTTACCCTAGTGTGGATCATTTTAATATATATATTTTAGAGCTTAGCATTCTGGATTTAACTTTCAGCAGACAACATTTTGAAATATGTCTTTGATTTTTTCCAGAAAATAGGCTTTGACATTTCGTGAAAATAGTCTGCAACGGAGACAATTTGCATGGAATGTCAAATTCCAATTCCCATAAAAAAAAAAAAAAAACAGTTTTGATGAAAATTTTACCCAGAGTGCTAAGCGTTACGTTTTCGAGTAATACTTGATAGTTACCTTATTAATTGTACATGAAGGTAGTGCCGATTCACTATATGAGATAAACCCATCAGATGCTATATGAATATTTCACATCGGGTGTAACCGAGACTTGGAGCTTATTGGACAGGGAAAGATTTTGACCATGCTGCTCATCACGTATAGTCTCATGAAGGTCTTTGTGTTTCGTCCAAACGATAATTGTATGATATTTAATAAATGTGTACGCGGCCCGCGAAGACTCTACTCAGAATACGTATATATGAACATTTGCTATCAACATTTTCTCCGAAGGCCTCTTTAAGCCTGAAGCTGTTCATATTATCTATGCACGAGGAAGTAAAATTAAAATGTAGGCCTTCTTTAAGGAAGCTGGATGCACCTGGTAGATTTCCCGCTATTTGTTACCATGTAGAGAAGTATTGTGACTTCTTTCCGTTCCAGCACACCAAGTCCCTTCTGAAAAGGGGTATACTTTGAAAGGAAATAATTTGCTCCCCTTGGGAGCAAATTCTTTCCTTTTAGAGTAAACCCCTTTTCAGAAGACATACACAATAATTTTGATATAGTTATCTCCCTTGAAAGTGTAATTATTCTCCTTAACTCCTGAAAGGAACCAAGATACAGTGCAGCATATGATGGCATACTTTTGCTGAGCCATAAAGATATAAGGGGTATGCACGAAAAATTTTGGCAAAGACCCTAGCGAACATAGTATCCTGAAAGTACAAGTTAAAATCTCAGTGCGTTACTATTGCCAATGAAGTTAGATATAGGTGGAAAGCAATGTTATACTGTTTAATGCATTGTACATGTAACTGATGAGTCTCACAGCAGAAAATGTAATGGTGCAAACCCTACTGTCCTTTCGACATCACTTTGAAAGACGTTGGTTTGCTTGGCGTTTCATTTAAAATGAAAATGTTTCATTCTGATTGAGCATATCTTATCAGAAACCGTTTGCCTTTTCTGTGTTTGTGTTTAGTTCTCAACAATTAACTCTGAAATTAAATTTAAGGCAAAAAATTGGTCCGACTTACCAATTTCTATAGTTAAGTTTTTGTTTGTTTGTTTGTTTTTTTTTTGTTGTTTTTTTTTTTTTTGTTTTGTTTTTTTTTTTTTTTTTTGTTGTGTTTTTTTTTTTTTTTTTTTTTTTTTTTTTTTTGTTGTTGTTTTTTTTTTTTTTTTTTTTTTTTTTTTTTTTTTTTTTTTTTTTTGTTTTTTTTACTTTTGTCCAAGAAAATGTTTTTTACTTGTCTTTGCTATTTTTTTAACTATTGGTGTTTCATAACAAAACTGTGAAAAATCCAGAAAAAAATGAATAAGTCATGGCATATCTAAGGATATGTGTATAAAAAGGATGTGTATTTCGAATGCGAGAAAAAAAAAAAAAAAAAAAAAAAAAAAAAAAACATTTTTAGGCTATCGATAGCCGAAAGTGCCAAACTGAACATATTCAATTAAACCATTGTCATACTGAATAGATTCAGATGTCATGCCCTGTTCTAATTGTCAGCTAATCAGCTAACTTAATCCAGATTTTGGATATAAAACCACATATTGAATGACAAACAGTGCAGATCCAGACCAGTTCTTCAGACCAACTGATCTGGATCTACACTGCTTGCAAAGGCAGGGCATATCCACGTTTAGCAGGACAAGGGTTAACAACTGAAAGGTATACCGAAACCTGAACGCATTGCGAAAACAAGCCTATTCAAATATATTGAAAATTTCACCACCACAAAAAAAAACTGAAAGCTTTCAGATAAAAAATCTGATATTTTTCATATTTCTGCTCAAAACATAGATTATGGGTACTCGTTAGAACCGCCTTAGCAAGGCGGTTCTAACGAGTACCCACAATCTATGTTTTTGAGCAGAAATAAGAATAATATTGTATACCCCTGTATCCCAGTTTTACTCTATAAAAGTGGGGTTTAAGGGGGTCAACATTATATAGGCATTTTTTCGTGATGAAATCGTGACATTGGTGGCTACAAGGAGTGGTCGTGTTGTCTGAATGTCAAATGTAAGCAGACGGCCTTTGAAGTCAGCCGCAATATCAGAAAATGTTCCTTCGGAGAAAAACATGCCTATATAATTCTGACCTCCTTAAACCCCATTTTTATATAGTAAAACTGGGGTTTACAGGGGTATACATTATTTGTCTTATTTCTGCTCAAAAACATAGATTGTGGGTACTCGTTAGAACCGCCTCTGCGAGGCGGTTCTAACGAGTACCCACAATCTATGTTTCGAGCAGAAATATGAAAAATATCAGAGTTTTATATCTGAAAATTTTCAATTTTTGGAGGTGAAATTTTCTACATATTTGAATAGGCGTGTTTTCGTAATGTTTCTTGCACGGACAACAAAGACTCTAATTAGGCAGGATGCGCAGGCTGATTTCAGTCCTCGTTGGACGCACATGCCAGAAGGTACGTTTTCTTACGTTGCGGTTCAAATTATGATATGACAGACATCCATTCATATACCTGATATTGATGCGACATTTAGTATAATTATACCTTTACAGGTAACAGCAGCAGCCTATTTAGTAAAACATTGAGTTGGAGATGATTTTTTACGGCCCAGACAACGCTATTACGGTGTTGTCGAACCGGTCAGATAACCTTTTCACACTTTTACTAAGCAGGCAGCAGTGTTGCTAAGTTCATTACTGCTTATGAAGAGTCTCAATACAACCAGGACTCTCATTTTTTATCAGTAATGTGTTCTTTAATTCTAAAGGCGACCTTACATGTAGTCCTCTAAGCGGTTAATACGTATTTTCTCAGTAACTGACTAGTGCCCTTCTTGAATCAACGGACGGACGAAAATTAATGTATACCCCTGTAAACCCCAGTTTTACTATATATAAGTGGGGTTTAAGGGGGTCAAATTATATAGGCATGTCTTCGTGATGCATTTATCAAAGTCGCAAAACATACGAATTTCTGTTATAATCACCTCAGTCAGACGAATAAAAAGTACCAAGTGCTAGCCAAAACCTTTATACGGAAAGACGAAAATAGAACCTACTATTCCAACAGAATCGTTCAATCATATGCCAACTATAACGTCGACATGTTATGCCTTGTTATCCATTAACATAATGTAAGACTTCATCAAACACTTTTACTATCCAAGTCTGTAACGTTCAAGATTTTCTTGCAGTTCATTGATTTGTAAATGCACCGGATCACGAGCAAGGTAAGTGACTTTGCATGATTCATTGGATTAAAAAATAACACAAAAGAGAAAATAAACAACGTTCATATATTTACGTGTCATCGAATGATAAAAAATCCAGATACGGGTACTTAATATGAGACACAACCCTATTAACGCTCCTTAGCGGTAAATACGTCAGTTGGCCGCGACCAGTTTATGGGTGGGACTTAAAACAACTAGGTTTATTGAATGCTGTTCTGCAAATTGCGTGTCGGCCGATTGTAAAAGGCATTGCGTTCCTTGAACGAACACCGAAGTCAATGTAAATTGCGCGTACTAAAATATGAATACTATGGAAGCAAAATAAGTTTGACAGAGTTGTCTACCTTGTAGATGCATTAGCTTCCCCTAAGTGGTTCCACCTCCTATCTGGAACTATGGGTGTAGTGCAACCAGGGTTATCCAGGTATATTTAGTGCGGCGATTTTTACATATATATTCCGTCTACAGTCGACTTTTTATCAACGCAGTGAAGTGGTTATAAGAAAGAAAAAAAAGTGCACCCGATGCAGGTCTCGAATCCACGACGCCTGCTTGCAAGGTAAATGCTCTATCAACTACGCAAATAAGCTCAAAAGTCCTACAAATCCAGCCCACATACCCCTCCCCAGTCCCCACTTCTAACACTTGAGAGCCAGACATCAACTAATAGGTATCAGGCAGGCAAGAGTATAACCTGTTCCTACTTCCTGTGGTTAGGCATCTACTGAACATACTAACTCGTGCCGCTAGATATAGGCTCTTTAGACTTTTCGTCAAATCATTATTTTTGTCCGCATGTCTGGCACCTCAGGGAGACCTCGTCTAGTTCTTCTGGCAGAAGTTTTCGCTCGGTCTACCGCATACGAGAATAAAAAGCCATCACGAAAACACGCCTATGTAATGTTGACCCCCTTAAACCCCATTTTTGTATAATAAAACTGGGGTTTACAGTGGTATACATTATTTTATTATTTCTGCTCAAAAACATAGATTGTTGGTACTCGTTAGAACCGCCTCGCCGAGGCGGTTCTAACGAGTACCAAACAATCTATGTTTTGAGCAGAAATATGAAAAATATCAGAATTTTTATCTGAAATTTTTCATTTTTTGGTGGTAAAATTTTCAGTATATTTGAATAGGCGTGTTTTCGTAATGATAGGTTCTGGCGATACTGCGTTTATGCGCAGGCTCGCCTCAACCGCTGCTCTTCGCATATGCTATAACGGCATTTTTTCCCATGACTCGGCCAAAAAAATTTTAAATTTTAAACCTAAAACTTGACTAAACGATATGTTAGTCCATAACCTGACATGTTATAATGCTCAAAAATACCATATTTTTCTAACAAAGGATAATTTAGACGTTTTTCAAACACTTTGAAAAACTTCGGAAAATACAAATTTTTGCACGTGCGATAAAACTATATTAGAGTCGAATTTTCTGATATTTTACGCCGTTTTCGTGTTTGTTACATCATTATGAACTCGCATGCAGCACAATCGAAATAAATGGTCTGTTCGACAAATAGCGTTTTGTAACTAAAATGTTGTAAAACCATAAGCCATACATAGGCAAATCTGATCAAGCTAAAAGTAAAACATTGTTATGTAATGAGGTAAAACGAAAGGGTAAAATATGCGTTTCTTTTGCTGTCGACTATATTATGGGCCCAGCGAAGATTCAGATCAGCCTGCGCATTCGCGCAGTCTGATCAAAATCTTCACTGGACGCATTTTGGATAGCCTAGGCTACAAAGTTTTTCATGCGGAGTACTTTGATCAGACTGCGCGGATGCGCAAGCTGATTTGGGACTCCGTTGGACGTACGTATCAAACGGTACACTTCCTCTCATTGCGCCTTATTTGTTCTGTTAGAATTCAAATGGACATTTTTATATTAAATGTCTGCGATCGCTTCCAACAATTTATTGGCCATGATCACTAGACTAATTCTCAAGCGATATATTTGAGCTATGGTTGCTGTGAATAGCATATTGCAAATTCATGCTAAAGATCTATTCAGGCAGTTGAATTCATCGGAACTTCCGAAAGATTATTTCAGAAAATAAAATAAAAAAAAATAAATAAAAAAAAAAAAAATAAAACACACGGAATGATTGTGCAGCAGATAAATTTATTATAAACATTCGGAGTAAAGAATGTGGTCAAGAACCAATTTGTTATCCTACAGAACGTTGCTTGTGGTCCGGAAAGAACACTATTCGACTGACATCGAGCGAAGACGTGTCTTCAAGGCATACTAATATCGACAACAAAGGCTTAGATAAGCCTTCAAATCTGCGCAGTCTGAACAGAGTTTTAATTCCGTATTTACAGAATGATTGGATACTTTATAGTATAAAATAATATAGTAGAATAGCATAGAATATTATGGTATGGTATGGTATGGTATGGTATAGTATAGTATAGTATAGTATAGTATTAGTATAGTATAGTATAGTATAGTGTAGTGTAGTGTAGTGTAGTGTAGTGTAGTGTAGTGTAGTGTAGTGTAGTGTAGTGTAGTGTAGTGTAGTGTAGTGTAGTGTAGTGTAGTGTAGTGTAGTGTAGTGTAGTGTAGTGTAGTGTAGTGTAGTGTAGTGTAGTGTAGTGTAGTGTAGTGTAGTGTAGTGTAGTGTAGTGTAGTGTAGTGTAGTGTAGTGTATAGTTTAGTACAGGACAGCACAGCACAGCACAGACCAAGACCATCACAGCACAGCACAGCCAGCACAGCCAGTACAGTACAGTACAGTACAGTACAGAACAGTACAGTACAGTTCAGTTCAGTTCAGTACAGTACAGTATAGAACTGTCATTCAGCAACGCTCCTAATGAGACTTACCTTAGCATGGGGCGGATAATTATATGAACCGCAACGTGAGAACATGTACCATCTGACATTTGTCGCTGAAGATGACTGAAATGCGGCTCCGCATACGTGGAATCTGATCAGAATCTATGTTGTCCGCAACATCACGGAAACGTGCCTATATAATTTTGACCCCCTGAAACCCCACTTTTATATAGTAAAACTGGGGTTTACAGGTGTATACATTATTTTTTCTTATTTCTGCTCAAAACATAGATTGTGGGTACTCGTTAGAACCGCCTCGACGAGGCGGTTCTAACGAGTACCCACAATCTATGTTTTGAGCAGAAATATGAAAAATATTAGAATTTTTTATCTGGAAATTTTCCCGTTTTTGGTTGTAAAATTTTCAATATATCTGAATAGGCGTGTTTTCGTAATGAGAAGGAACTCTCCATCATTGGCCATCCGAAATGCGCCGAGTGAAGATTCTGATCAGACTTGTGTTGAGGTTTTACGGCCCAGTCAACCCAATGGGGTCATGTCGAGCGCGGTCAGTTTACCTAACCACACGTTTACTGGGCAGGCTTAATCCTCTAAGCGGTTAACCAGTATTGTGCACATTCTTTCGCCAGAAACTGACAACTGCCCTTCTTGAATCAGCGGAAGGGAGAGAATGACCGTAGAAAATATTTCATGATCAATCTCCACGAAAAAATGTTGCCGACCTCGGCGGGGGTTGAACCCGCGACCTCCTGGTCTCCAGTCGGACGGCGCATCCAACTGAGCCACCGAGGCCGGCTGTCTCTGATCAGACTGCGCAATGCGCAGCCGCATTGCACAGGCTGACCTGAATCTTCACTGAGCACATGTCAAAAGGTACATTTCTTGACGGTGCGTTTCATATTATAAAGTGTCTTTTGGAAATAAACCGCAAATAAAAAAAAAACATAATTATTGTTGTTTTTTTTTTACGCGTAACTATCCTACATAAGTTAATAAAGTGACATTATCCAAATCATCTGTCTTTTAAATGTCTTGAAAAGCGATTCTTGGAGAATACAAATCATATTGAAAATAGTTTTGTATGCGATAATCCCCTGCACAATATGCAACCTGATGCAAGCAAATTTTACTTAGAAACTCGGATGTAAATTAACTCGCGATGGATGCAGATACGCACTTTTTCATAAATCGCATTTGGTCCTGTATTTTAAAGTTTGAGACTTTGTGAGAATTCTTTTTTCCAATTTTCCCGATCCATGAATACAAACACATGATAATTATATAAATATGGAATACTCGGGAAAGCAATAATAACGGAACATAGCCCTTCTAAGGCACCGAATAAGAAACTTGATTTTACGAGCGTCAAAATCTTACCCTTATCGTCTGAAGCAGTTCGAACTATACCTATCGACAGCAAAAACACAAATAAAATCCATTACGAAAACACGCCTATTCAAACACATTGAAATTTTTATTTCCAAAAAACTGAAAATCTTCAGATAAAAATCTCCGATATTTTTTATATTTCTGCTCAAAACATAGATTATGGGTACTCAGAACCGCCTCGCCGAGGCGGTTCTAACGAGTACCCACAATCTATGTTTTTGAGCAGAAATAAAAAAAAATAATGTATACCCCTGTAAACCCCAGTTTTACTATATAAAAGTGGGGTTTAAGGGGGTCAAAGTTATATAGGTATGTTTTCGTGATGAGAGAGCAAAGTGAACAGCGATCGAAGATACGATGTCCAAGATACTAGCGTCTATACATGAAAATATGACACAACATAATAAGTAAAGCAGGCAGCTTTATTGGAAGTCCCAGCTAGCATTTTTTTATAAATCTAAAGCAGGCCGTTATCGGCCCGTCAGCTACATGTACCCTGACGGGCCGATAACGGCCCGCTATATATTTATGTAGAATGCTTACTGGGGTGACCGCATTGCTAGAAATACAAAACAGAAAACGTTTCTGCATCAGAATATCTGCCTGGTAGGTTACAATATGGATATTGCGGCAAACTGCATGCATGGTTCCTAACTCAAGTATGCTTGATGACTTTCATTCCCTCTTTGATGCACGACGGTGAGTCGACCCTCAGACTAAATGCCGGAGCCTTTCTAAATCTATTTCAGAGGGTTGGTTTTTGTCTACTCGTATCAGTGTCTCTGATCCGGCCTAACGATGTCCTCTTTGTGTTTTTCTAGTATTCTATCTTAAGATCGCAAATGAGCTCTTTTACATCTCAGTGTTTGTTTACAATAATTCCCCTTGAAAAGGTTTGTAATACCCGAAACTAGTCGGTAATAGAATTTAAAGTAAGAACTTGGAGTGAGGTCACTTTTATTAAAATGGTTGTGATAAAGTGTTTTTCACTGTCAGTGATATTTTATTGTAGAGGTACAGGACCCCTGTGGGGACTGAACATACGTTTGTAATTTGAAGCTGCGTTCAGAATTACGCCTTCAATCATCACGAAAACACGTCTGTTCAAATATATAGAAAATTTAACCTCCAAACACTGAAATTTTCAGATAAAAAAAGAAACAAACTGTGATTTTTTTTTTTTCACATTTCTGCTCGAAATTAGATTACGGGCATTCGTTAGAACCGCCTCTGCGAGGCGGTTCTAACGAGTATCCACAATCTATGTTTTTGATCAGAAATAAGAAAAATAATTAACACCTCTGTAAACCGCAGTTTTACTAAATAAAAGTGGGGTTTGAGGGAGTCAAATTTATATACAAATGTAGGCATGTTTTCGTGATGATTTGTTTTGCAAGGCAAGGCGGTTCATTTGTTGCAATTCTTCTTTGTTAGTGCGTCGGTGATTTCATATGTGGCGTTTGTTTTGTCTTTGTTTGTTGGTCATCTCTCTTTTTTTCGGTACAGTGGGAAGATTGTGCTTCGTGATTGTGCATTTTTGGGTATGTTTACTTGTATTTTTGGAAAGGTTTTACAATCATTTTTGAATAAAAAGCAGTGTCGCACGTTATTAACAGCCGTGCATTAACCGGCGAAAAGCCATGTATTAACAAGGCAATTCACGCGCTGTTAATGCACGGCTACGCAACTTTCAATATGCCTGTATCGGGGCCACAGAAATGCTGCCGTCACGAGATGTGTAGTGCCCGGCCCTAGAACGACAATAGTTCGTGGAAATTGCGTTCGCGAGACATCATAGTGCAAGAAATAATGCGTAATGTAGCAAATGTTTTAATTTTTTATGCAAGTATAGCGATCGAACATGGTTTTTCAATGCATTAATATTCGCCGGATCCCTTGGGAGGTGTTGAAAACCGAGGCCGGAGGCCGCGGTTTTTAACACCTCCCTCGGGACCTGGCGAATGTTAATACATGAAAAAACATGTTTGATCCCTATATTCATCAACCAAAGCCCGTACCATTGATACAATTCCAGCTATTTATTTATTGTTCCGCAATTATTTGTCAGTCATCAGTATGTGTCTTTTACCATTATCATGAATTTCAACTAAAGCCGGATAAAAGAAATTAAATATCAACTAGTTTGGCTAAAGTCCAGACGCGTACTGTTATCTTAAGTGTAGTTAAATGGACTGCAAATGCGTCTATTACAAACAGGACACGGTATTTTGTACTTTTTCGCGGCTGTCTGAAAACTTTATGATCGTACAGGCTAGCTGAAATAAAGCCGGGACACAATTAAAGTTGTACTCTTAACTGTTATCGCCCTCTTGGCAAATTCAGCAGACGACGAATTGATGATTGTTTCCTTTTTTTTAACCAGAAAAGATGCTTTGACATGTTATGCAAATTTTCACCTAAATGACAAATTGCATGAAATATCAAACCCAATTTGCTGGGGAATATCAGACAAAAAATATTTAGAAATTTCATCTGCTGAAATTGCATTCAGCATACCCAGCATTAAACTGTGCCTAGCATTAAACTGCTGCTAATGTGAAAGAGATCACAATGAAATGATGTCACCTACAGTGTGCTAATACATAAGCTATGGATACCGTCCTGCAAATATCCTCTCTAGTACAAGCTTACTAACAACGATTTAACCGTTTTGACTCAATCCTAGATTGGCTCCAGTCTTCAGTGACTAAATGTTTTCTTTTTTTTTTTTTTTTTTTTTTTTTTTGTTTGTTTTATTCTATAATCCTTTTTGTAATCCACTAAAATATAGCCAAAATAATATCATGACTATAAAGGCTGGTCACTTGTGACCAGCCTTTATAGTCATGATATTATTTTGGTTGTAATTTAGTGGATTATCAAACAGGATTATAAAAGAAACAATTAATCACAGGAGACTGGTACTTTGGGCATACTGAAAGTGTGTAGACTAAGGTCAAAATGCGACGTTTCATAAAATTCAAGTTACAATGATAGAGGCAACTAAAGGGACTGGTAACAGCGTCAAGGGAAAGAACTCTGACATGAACATATTTATACCACCCTTCTTAGTCGTAGATACTTGTACTATTAAATCAAAGAATAGGAACGCATTCTGGGAGCCAATTATTATTTTTTTAAGGGTGGCCACCATTGTTCGAAATGATTTATGTACTCGAGGAATTAAAGCTCTGGGGAAGTGCATTCTTGTCTACAAAATGTGCCCACCTTTATAAAGTTGCGAGAGAATCTTCATGTATGACTGGGTTCTATATATTACATTTTAAGGGGACTTGATAATTCTTAGACTGGTAATTTTTTGCCATTTTTATACTTCGCCACACAATACTGCGGGGTATTATGGTTTCACGTTGGACGTCCGTGTGTCCGTCCGTCCGTCCGTCCGTCCGTCGTCCGTCCGTTTTTCGTTTCCGGATCCTAAATTGATTAAACATCAATGGATTTTCACTAAACTTGGTATATGCTTTGATATTGTGGAGATCTGGTTTGGAATTGCTAATTGGCAAATTTCGTCAATTTTTTACGGAGTTATCTGCCCGTGACACGCCCATATTTTCGTTTCCGGACGATAACTTGAGTAAATAAAAAGGGATTTTCACCAAACTTGCTATATACATTGACATTAAGGAGATCTGTTTTGAGATTGCTAATAGGCAAATTTTGTCATTTTACGGAGTTATCTGCCCGAGACACGCCCATATTTTCGTTTCCGGAGATAACTTTAGTAAATAACAAGGGATTTTAACCAAATATGTTATATATATTGACATTAAGGAGATCTGGTTTAGAATTGCTAATGGGCAAATTTCGTCAAATTTTTACGGAGTTATTTGCCCGAGACACGCCCATATTTTCGTTTCTGGACGATAACTTGAGTAAATAACAAGGCCTTTTAACCAAATTTGCTATATGCATTGATATTATCAAGATCTGGTTTAGGATTGATATCTGTCCATTGATATTATCAAGATCTGGCCTTGACAAGGCGATTCTAACGAGTACCAACAATCTATATTTTTGAGTAGAAATAAGAAAAATAATGTATACCCCTGCAAACCCCAGTTTTACTATATAAATGTGGCGTTTTAAGGGGGGGGGTCAAACTTATATAGGTATGTTTTCGTGATGACCTCTCCTCTGAAAAGGGAGCTACTGTCAAAAGAAAGACTTTTCTCCCGTTAAAAGTTAAGAGAAGACCCTTTGCAATAAGGAAGCGTACCGAAAGCAAACGGGATGTCACAAAAGTTCTCGTCCTTGACAGAAATAGCTGAAAATATACCAAAAGTGAATAACTTTAAGACAGTGACAATGCATAGTGATCAGACGCCATTTATAGCATTTTATAAAGATTTTGTTTCTTTAGTGTTTTTTATAAGATAGTCTGGGCGGACAGAGTGATGGACGAAGAACGTGAAAAGAATACACACACAATAAATATTGCAGGTGAAATGATAGAAGAATCAACGGTCAGTAATAAAGTAAACCAGTTTTACATGTATGTCCTAATGATTTTTTTTTTATTTTGGATAGCCGCTTGGTCGATTTTTTGTGGGGGAAAGAAACTCTCCTTTTGGCTTTTTGCTTGAAGTGTTTTGATTGTGGTACCGTTGCTTTAAGTGCGTCCTTATTTCCCTTTGGTGTCTTGGACGGGAGGTGTTTTGGTAATTGTATCGACTCCTGATCATTGCCTTCCTTTCTATTTATAAACGCTTTCAGCAATCGACACTGTGCAATATTTTTCATGTTTTGCCAAAATTTCATGTAAATTGATTCCTTTGGAGACAATTTGCATAAAATGGTAGAGTCCATGTTCTGCACAAAAAAAAAAAAAAAAAAAAAAAAATGCTGGCACTTGTTTCTTTAGGTTGTTCACTAATTCACTTACGTCTGTGTCTCGGGATTTCACTTCTTTACTGAAATCTGCACTTAGGCAGGTTTATTTACTACGTCACTCTTGAGGTCGACGTCTGGAATCTGCAGTGATTACACGGGAGAAACCACTGATTCAAACTCATGCACAAAAATATTTTAGCGCAACCCTCAGAAATTCCAATATTTGCACATCTGCACATTCGCACAGTCTGGTCAGAATCTTCACTGGCCGCATTTTAGATAGCCAATGATGCACAGTTCGTTGTGCGGACAACGAAGACTTTTATTAGACTGCGCGAATGCGCAGGCTGATTTGAGTTTTTGACGAACGAACATGTCAGAAGATATATTTTGTTTGGTATTCTGGCTCATTTTTATAAAGTACATTTCCTTACATCTGCGGCTGCACAACCAGGTTTTACCGTTATAATGCTTGACTGATTTTATATTCTGGCATCTGCTTCCGTAGAAACAGATGAATACGCGATGTCACGCGCAAAAAGTCCTACAGTAGACCTGCATACGCACAGTTTGTCCCGGGTTTTACTCATTACGAAAACACGCTTATTCAAATATATAGAAAATTTAACCTCCAAAAACTGAAAATTTTCAGATAAAAAATTCTAATATTTTTCATATTTCTCCTCAAAACATAGATTGTGTGTACTCGTTAGAACCGCCTCATCGAGGCGGTTCTAACGAGTACCCATAATCTATGTTTTGAGCAGAAATAAGAAAAATAATGTATACCCCTGTAAACCCCAGCTTTACTATATAAAAGTGGGGTTTAAGGGGGTCAAAACTATATAGGCGTGTTTTCGTGATGTGTTCGTCCAATTTGTCTACAGTATCCAACAACACCGACCGACATTATTGAATTGTGCAGATACGCGACATGACCTGGGCTTGTGCTCGTCACATTTGACATGCGATTATTTTCCTTATGTTGCATATCATATGATGTGGAAACTTCTCTAAGTACTATTACTGCATCTATATCCACGGGAAAGCACTACTATGTAATGGAAGTATTTGTCATTCTTCTTTGGGTGTTATTCTCAAATATAACGATCTGCTCATTTCAGTAGCAAAATTAATTATTTTCCTAAAAAGTAGAGCCCTTTTTGAAAGGCGGCAACTTCTAGGAAAGCAACTTCCTGTCCTCGGAAGATTTCTCTCTTGTGGCTATTCGAGAATACATTCATCAAACATAGTAGACAGAGAGCAAATTGCTGCTACGATCAGATCTGAACAGTCTGTCATCAGACAATACATTCTAGATACCCAGCCCAGGTTTTACGAGTACGATCATTCTTCAAGTTAAAGTTGACCTTAAATTTAGGACTGAGATTTATAATGCATCTTTTTGCGCTTTTATGTAATATTTGATTTTCAACGTTTGAGCTAACACATATATTTCCACAGCCTATACTGAACAAGTACAAACTAAGACAGTTTGTCGATTTTAAATACCACATTTCATATATCAATTTTTTCGGACTTGAATTTAAGGTATACCTTAAATCTGGGTTCAGGTACATGTACTTAAATAGACCTGTTCTACTTAAATAGACCTGTCACATGTTAGGATAAATTATGTTTTCTTAACTTTAAGATACTTACAGTACGCGAATGTGACTAAAATATGTAGGTGGGTTATACGATAATTGTCACAGGTATGAAACAGCAGTTCGAAAACATCCATTGGTTTACTGTCAATATCAGTTGCAGGTTTTGTACAGCCGTATCTCAAATGATTGATTAATGACTTGAGCCCTACTATTCCTTAAATACATATCCTATACGGTATTATCGTTTTTTACTCGCGGGTAGGAAACTGATTAATAACATTTTCTATACTGTTAATAGCATAAACTAATTTATTACTGTCTTTTATTTCGTTTAATTTGTATTAACATTGTTAAGTTAGTAAGCCGTAATCGAAACGTGCACTATCAATAAAGTTAGGTTCCAAATGGGCACAAATCCAGCTAATTTATCAGCAAATTACGCTTATCTCAAAGTGATATTGTTAATGAGTCGAGGCGCAGGAAATGCAAAAATGCGACCAGCAATGCCACATATCAAGCTGTGCATCCGTGGCAACAGATTTGTGTCTTTGCTGTATCCACACACAATACATGAAATTCCTTGATTCTAAAACACCCGACAAACAATTAGCTTGCTCTTTCATTGTTCGCACGGTTGCTGGAATAATATTGAGAACAAGGATATTAATAAGCTTTAACAGTTTTCTTCAATATGTATAACAATATTTAATGTACATGACGCAGGCAATCGTTAATCATGACAGCAAATATTTACTTTACCATGCATTTAAGGGAAATAGATACACTGTCAAGGGAGGCAATTCAATTTACAATGTATTGGTCTTACTTATGAAAAGTAGTCCACTCTAAAAGGAAAGAATTTGCTCCTCTGAGAGCAAATTCTTTCCGTTTAGCGAAGACCCCTTTTCTAATGGGGATTAGTGTTTGCAAAGCAAACTCGAAGTCATAAAAGTTGTCTCCCTTGTAAAACGGGTGGAAATCAACCACGTGTATTTGGTCCCCCTAAGGCGTGCATATGCTGAATCATCGTGTTGATAACAAAACCACATTGCAACTGCTTAGACTTTATTATAACTTTCGTTAGATAGCATTGAGCTTTATATCATATTATTAGTGATTTCCGAATTATTCAGATATGAAAACCTAGCTTCAGATAAGACCTGGCCCCGAGGTTATAATTTTTTTTTTCATGCTCAACTCAGCTGGGCATGAAATTTGTACGGCTAATAAATCTCAAATTACTAACAACTGCAAATTCATTCTTGCTAAACATAGCTGAACATGAAAATTTCTCTGCTAATAAATATGAAAATGCCAACTATTGTTGGCATTTTCATATTTATTAGCAGAGAATATTTCATGCTCAGCTGAGCTGAGCATGAAAAAACTTTTATAACCCCAGGGCCTGTTCGTTTACGTATTTCCGAAACTGCCGTATGTAATCAATCTGAATATTAGGGCGTTCTAAATCCCCGTCACACTTGCGCTTAATTTGGAAAAGGTCAATTTTACCATCTATTGGCGTATTTAAAAAATAAATGCTGGATGAGCGATGGAGACCTTCATCAGAAGCCGCGTTCCTCGACCTCTGATCTGGATACCCACTGTTAGCTCGACTGTCTGTCTGAACACGTATACTTAGGGATATATGATGAACACAAAAATAAAACTCCACCAATTTTCAAAGTTTCAATAAATCTACATAGTGTGGCATACATCTGAAAGCCTTTACTGTCAAGTCACCCAATTTTAATGTCTAAGATATTAAGCGTTTTCTTGTTTCTTGTTTCTTGCTCTAGTATTACAATCCAGTTGGTTGACACCCCAGAGATCCCCAAGTGTCTCAACACCTTGTTTCCGTTTAGTCCTCATCTTTGCTTCGTTACAGGCTTTATCTGTGATTTATGGATGAGTTAGAAGACCTCCATGCGGACCGAACAAATTTATGTTTTACCACTATGGAAGCGGAGGGCGAGGATTAGGATCCGGTAAAGCTATCTTAAGCCCTCATCCCACCCCCACCTCTACCCCAGTAATTTATTACTGGCCGTTCCAAGGCGGTACTTTCATTCAGGTACTTTTTTGTTAACTGTTCTGTAGTGTTTCACTTAAAAAGCTTTTCTTTTCTTTCTTTTTACAATTATGTAAGTTAAAGATATATTCAATTAAGTTTGGATAACGCAGTAGCTATCTGTTCGGGAACGAGTTGCCAACTCTGCTTGCCATATGTTCTTTTTGTGGTTGTTTAATTTTATTTGTCTGTCTTTCCCTTTGATGCTGAGAACTTGACGTGGATCTGATTGTATCAGTTCCTGAGTTAACTTAATTGCTATAAAATAATTTCCATATGTAATAGTACGATTACATCAAAACTTTATGAGACGAGACTACTTCGATTTTCATATTGAAAATTTTACTGTACGTTAGCTTGAAGTAGTCCCAAGATTGATTCTTTTTTCATCGTAGCTGGAGTAACAAACTTTTCTAGAACTGTACTGTTTGCAAGTCTGAATCTTCTGAACATTAAAAAAAGCTCGTTTATCTATACAAAATGATATATGATGTACATGTTTTGCTAGAAACTGCAGTCAGGCGCCAACCATCTGAAACAGATCGAAGAAGGAGTCTTCATTTCGTATTAGAACCGACCCACCGTTATGTACATACAGTTGACTCTTTAGCTCAAACACTATGTCAAGCTTAATTAAAGGCAATAGTTGTTTAGATAAATAAAATTATGATCCTTTTATTATATACAAAGTAATGAAATATAGAGAATTATTAATGAAATAAAATGCATATTTTCACTAGTGAAATATAAGTTTTATATTTTCACTAGTGAAAATATAAAACTTATATTTTCACTCCTCTAAGCAGTGAAAAATATAAGATCTGGATCTACTTTTTTCTTATTTACATTAATGTTTTCATTACACGAGATGAAAATTTTTATGGTATTCACTGAAAAAGAGTAAATTTTCTTTTTATTTTATTTTTACACGCCAATGCGCGTTTCTGACGTCATATCTAACGTCACCAAACAAAACAAAACATGAACGTCATGGCGCCAAGGGACAAAACTGCGTGTCAGACTTTCCCTTGCAAATGCAAGATTTGCATCTCGTATCGAAAGTGATGTATATAATAAAAAGAAAATTCAAATGTTTGTCGTGAATATGACTTTTATTTCATCTCGTGAAGTGAAAAAATGTATATTTCATTCGTGCCTTCGGCACTCATGAAATGTACATTTTTTCACTTCACTCGATGAAATAAAAGTCATATTCACTCCAAACATTTGAATATCCTCTATGTATTTAAACTCTTTTTTTATCTAAAACTACTGCTATCTCAAACCAAAAAGTAGCTTCTAGGTATATATTCAATCTCTGACAACTGCGTCAGAGGGTCGACTTTGTGACGTCAGTGCAGTTGTTAGAGGGTTATCTGTAAAACCTAGAATGGGTCCGAGACAGTCGACCCATCAGTGCTGTCAGTGCTTTGATTTCGGATAATAATCTATAAACCGATATTTGTGTCGAATTTGCCCTCAGTATTCGGGCACCTTTTCCTCCATTTCACTACCTGCTTTAAGTGTCAAGATCTGCTGGATGAGAGCTAAGTTAAATCCTAATCAAACGTGAGTCTACGCTCACCAGTCTGTCTGATACTTTTTTTTTTATATAAATACAATACTATTAAGTACCATGCATTTGTATTAAATAACACTCCTAGTAAGTATTCTTTATAAATCTACACGGGCCGTTATCGGCCCGTCAGCTATCCTAACGGTCTGATGTAGATTTGTAAAGAATGCTAGCTGGGACTATATTGATGCCATTTAGTGATTTCTTTCAGTTACAACCATCCTACAGACGTTGAAGACTCAGGTATCCTTAATGGATATGAAATCTACAAATACTTCTAGACTCGATTATATTTGGCTGAAAGCGTCACAGCAATGTGTGAATAAGTACCTAAATACGTGTCTCAGTTATATATCAAAGCACTGCTGGATCGATTGTCTCTGAAAGTAGGCAGGGAACAGAGTCCTGAATGGGGATTCCAGACTGTTTCAATTAACCTTTATGTCCTGTAATTCAAGCAAACGGTGCAGACCCTGATCAGACACCGCGTTCTGCGGCGTCTGATCTGGGTCTACACTGTTTGCCAATGTCTCAAATGTTCCAGTCAAGGTTTTACGGATAACCCTGTATCAACAGCACTCTTACGTCACAGCGACAAGAATAGCGCAGCTATAAATAACCGTTACCTGGATTTCGTCCAACGCGCGGTTTGATTACATTGGTCAATGCTTATCACGTGGACATCTACCTTGAGGAAATTTTGGCGTTTGTATACTATGGTTTGATTGTAAACAATCGACCCAGAATAAGGCTTAACCCATTAACCTTAGCGATTAAAAGGCCTAGTAAGCAAGCAGCGAAAAGCCAGGTCAGACGCCCACAACGCAGAGCAGAATACGGCCTATGATCAGGAAATATCGTCAGTCTAAAAAAATATTCATAAATAACACCCATTTTAAATAAAACGGTTTATTTTTTACATCACGTTAAGGGGCATTGATAAGCTTTCAAGTGAGGCAATTCTTTAAAAATTGATTCTTGCTCTATTCGGAAAACAGGCCTTTCCAGCAGGGTCTGAGTGTGGAAAAAAGCAAACAGGACGTCACACAAGTTATCTCCCTTGCCAACATGGCAATATCTGCCAAGTTCATCAGTTTCCTTAATGGACCCTTGTACGAAATGAGTCCGTAGAAAACATCTCAGCATCAATACTCGTTGGTAAATAACAATGACGTCGCCAGCAAGTACGATAGCGCATTTAGTTTGATTGTTGTTTTTATAAGATTTCCCAGAAGAAAAAAATCCTGGCCCAGAGGTTATAGAACTTTTTTCATGGTCAACTCAGCTGAGCATGAAATTTGTTTTGCTCAGAAATCTTAAGATACTGATATTTGTTTAAAACGTCTTTCACGCTCAACTCAGCTGAACATGCTCAGCTGAGCTGAGCAGAAAAAAAAATGTTTTAATTGTTGGTATTTTTATTTTTATGACCAAGTGAAATTTCATGCTCAGTTGAGTTGAGCATGAAAAAAGTTTTATAACCTCTGGGCCTGATCAGACTTTGTGTATGCACAGGTTGATCTGGTTCTTGACTGGCAGATTTGCCATAAGACTATTCTGCATACCACGGCGTAAAATTGCATTTACTTTCGCATTGTTAAAAGCCATTAGTTAATTGTGATAATATTGTTTCTTTTTTATCAATTAGATATAGTGCAGGCCATTAATCATAATGTCCTCGGACAGACGCTAAATAAACAGCACAAAGAAATCGTATTTACCCTATTCATATATCTTATAGGGACTTAATATACTTTGCAAATTTACTTCTTCGGTAGGGTAGGCGTGAGAAACAATAGAAAGAGAGAAATCTCAATGGAAGTTTTGGACGATAATGGAGAGTTTATTAATGAGAGTAATGCTGTCTTTGATAAATGGAAAACTGAATTTTCTGCCTTACTAAATTCTACGTCTGATCATCAAATTGACCAGGAGTCAATTACGTTATGTTAATTGTTGAAAAAAAACTTTTGATTAGGTGGGTTTATATGATAATCATTTTAGCCTCTATGAAGTTCAAAAGGATGTAAATAGTATTAAAAGTAACCGTGCTGTTCGCATAGATGACATACCGGGTGAAATACTTAAAACAACAACATTATATCGTTGATTCATCAATTATGTAATATATGTTATAGCTCCGGTAAAATTCCAGATATCTGGGGTAAGTCTCTCATTTGTCCACTTCCGAAATGCACCACAAGCGAACCCCGGGATCCATTCTCGTACAGGGGTGTAGCCATTACACCGGTAGTTTATAAAGTCTATTGCACCTTGTTAAACAATCGCACCAATACATGGTTAGATCATAATAATATAATTGTCGAAGGTCAGAACGGGTTTAGAAAAGGTCGAAGTACCATATATCATATAAGTTCATTGACAAATAACATTGAGACTAGGAAGAAACTTAGAAAGCCTGCATATTGTGCATTTATAGACTTTAAGAAAAGCATATGATACAGCATAAAGAGAAATACTTTGGGTTAAGCTTGAAAATCTTGGTTTTAGTGGGCTATTGCTGAATGCGATTTAGTCACTGTATAGCAATGTGATGAGTTCGGTTAAGCTTAATGGATATACTACCGACTGGTTTAGTGTCCACTGTGGATTAAAGCAGGTTGTTCCCTGTCCCCCCCCCCCCCCCCCTCACACACACCCCCGCCCCCTACTTTTGAACGTATACATAAATGATTTGGCACTGAAAATTGACGCTCTTGGAAAAGGCATAACAATTGATGATGAAACGGTATCTATATTGCTATATGCTGATGACGAAGTGCTTATCGCAGAATCCGAAGCGGATCTTCAATCGATGCTAGATATTTTAGGGATCTGGTGCAAAAGCAATCTCCTATCTATAAATACGTCTAAATCTAATATCATGCATTTCCGTAATTCATCGACATCCACATATGGCGCCGTATTTTTGGTTAATCAGGAGATCCTTTCCTATACAACCCAATATAAATGTTTAGGTGTAGTTTTAACAGAACATCTCGATTATGTAATAACTACTAAAATTGTTGCGCAGTCTGCAAATCGTGAACTAGGACCCTTAATTGCCAAATCGAAAGCGTTCGGCGGCTTCCAGTATGGTCCATTTACTAAACTAAATGAATCAATTGTTTGCCTAGCTATTTCCTATGGTGCTGCAGTATGGGCCACCCAGTCGTATAATTGTATAAATGCTGTGCAAAACAGAGCAGCGCGGTACTTTCTTAATGTCAGAAAATATACGCCTAATGCCGCTATTAAATGGGATATAGGTTGGACGCCCATGGTAGCAAAATGTTGGAGGTATGTACTTACATTTTGGTGTCGTCGTATTAATGTGGATGCAATGCGAATGAATAAAAAATATTCTGCTGGTCAAATTCTAAGTCAAATACACAGGGTAAGAACTGGCCTTTTAGGATAGGTATAAAGCTGACGGAGTCTGGTTTTCCAGTATATAGTAACATAAATGGTAACATCAATAAGTCAAGCGTATTAAACAATGTTTTACCTTTCATCACTCAAACATATATAGATCAATGGGTTGTTGATGTTAATCGAGACAGTTCGCGTTCGGGGACTTGGGGGAATAAATTGCGATTATATAAAACGTTTAAGCAGGATTTTAAAGTTGAAACATATTGCACAAGTGTGTTAAATAGATCTCATAGAGGCGCATTTGCCAAATTTAGAAGTGGAACTGCTCCGATTGAAATCGAAACTAGACGCTATAAGCGGTTGAACGTAATCGAAAGAAAATGTCAAACTGTCAAGAAAGTGTCGAGGATGAGGTACAATGTACATGTTTTATTACAATGTCCGCAGTACAACAGTCTGCGCAACGACATGTTCAATAGAGCAGGAGATATATGGAATGATTTTCATAGCTTAAATGATAATGAGAAAATATATTTTTATTTTATCAGACCCGTCTGTAGTCAAAGAAAGTGCCAAAACTTGTTATCTGATTTTAAACAAAAGGCGTAGCTTGTTATACAGTTGATGTAGATATGTACATAGTTTTTTCTTTTACTTTTAGAAACTCTGTTTTAATTCATACGCTAGTTTTAAATAGTACTAATATCTGCCATGTGCGGTTTGTTACAATGTTTCCTCTTGCCGTGTCTCAGATCTGCAGATGGTGCCTGGTGTGGAGCCCGAAGTTTGGGTATGACGTATTGACATTGGTCCTCCACATGTTTCCTTGGCCAAGGGCTCGACACTGGGTATAAGTAAGAGGTAGAGCTGATACGATGCAAGAACAAACGGACGTATTTCAGAAACTTATATCGTCACTCGTAGCTCATATCTCTGAGCGGCATTTTTTACATTTTATGTCATTTATATATTTATTTGCTCTCTTGTAAATGTTAAGTTGGTGAGACGTTAATAAAATAATCTTCTCTTATCTTATCTTATCGAAATAAAGCAACACGCAAAAATGACTTTCTGAAAGACATCGAAAGCAGAGTAGGATAAAATACGGTATCTCTCGCTGTCAGGTTATCATTAAACTTGATTAATTTTACGATTATTACATCTGAACGAGATATTGGTTTAGATAAGATAAAGATCTAACAAAATGTTGGGCCTAGCTTTTTGTATCTGTGGCATGTCTTTTTAATGTGTGTTTGCATCGGATGAAGAGCCAATAATTGCATTTAATAGGTTGACGTGATCAGCAAAGATAATCACATTGCCAATCAGTGACTAGGAAGTGCTCCAATTTATAGCGTTCGAAAACAACGAACAATGCCTCAGATACATTAGGAAAGGAAAGAATGTACCATATCACTTGGGAATATGTGCGAATCGATCAAGATATTGCTGCGGTTCAAATAAGCAAATTACTGGATGTTTAGTTTAGTATAATAAAAACACACGTAGAGGAGCAACTCTGTCCGAAATGGTTTGCTTCCCTTTCGAAGAGACGTCTACTCTAAACGGAAAGAAATGGTTCCCAATTTTTCAGAAGGGGTTTGACATGCAGGAAAGCAAAACGGAAATTACAAGCGCTGTCTCCCTTGTAGAAAATTGCGAAGACATGGATGGGGTATATTCTGACTCCATAAGTCGTAGAATGAACTTTGTTTAACATGGTGCAGTAACATTTTCTGTTTAGTAACGCATTCAGTTACGATCATTATCGATCCAGATAACATTTACCGAGAATTCTGATTATTTGAATGATTAAACCACAACAGCTATTTTGCCATTTTCCATCCTGTCTCCAGCGAATGTGATGATTTTACATCAGTTTGCACGGAAGCGCTTTGTCTTCCGATTACACTCAAATAAGCCAGCCTCGGTGGCTCAGTTGGATGCGCCGTCCGACTGGGAGAATAGGAGGTCGCGGGTTCAACCCCCGCCGAGGTCGGCAACATTCTTTCGTGGAGATTGATCATGAAATATTTTCTACGGTCATTCTCTCACTTCCGCTGATTCAAGAAGACCAGTTGTCAGTTTCTGGCGTAAAAATGTGAACAATACTGGTTAACCGCTTTGAGGACTAAGCCTGCCCTGTAAACGTGTGGCTAGGTAAACTGACCGCGCTCGACATGACCCCACTGGGTTGACTGGGCCGTAAAACCTCAACACAAACAAACAAATACTCAAATAAGCATTTAGAAACTTTATAAATTGTAAATGGACTAAGGATTCAGTATGTCCTTTTTGTTTCGAAAATTGAAATCTTTTTAAAATGTTTGGAGAGTAAATAATTATTAAACTATGTTCAAACTACTCTCCTGCTAATATATAATCGTGAAAGGCAGACATAATGTGCTCAACTGACTGAATTTCATAACATAAATATTTATTTACCAAAAAAAAAAAAAAAAAAAAAACAGCACAAAATATCTCATAGTATACAGTGAACCCTCGTTACAACGACAGCATTTGTTCCAAAAGACGTTGCCATTAAAATTAATTTGCTGTATTACAGAATACTTAATGATAGATTGATATATAAGGTCTTGTATTGTTCTTATTTCCTCATAGAACATATGCTTTGGACATGTGTTAGAAATGCCTCACTGCGGCTATTCTAACAAATATCCAAAACACATGTTTCTTTAAAGTATTAAATAAAATGTTCTTGCATAATTTGTGACTCTTACCTCTTTAGCGAAGGTTTCATGACAGTCAAATTGACCTTATATTGAATTTTGTCGTTGTACTAAGTATCGGTGTAAAGGTCTGTAAGTAAATATTTTCAGTGATTTGAGTACCGCTTATTACGTAGAGTTTATTTGTTTGTTTTGACCGATTAAGGAGAAATAATAACTTAGTGCTTTAAGGCTTCCGTGTAAAAATAGAGAGCCATAACGAACGAGTTTTTTTTTTTTTTTTTTTTTTTTTTACATGAAAGCCTTAGAACACGCGTGAATTATTTCTCCGTAATCGATCAAAAACAAACGAATACACTGTTTATTACATTTCTTACCCCCACCCCTCACACAATGTTTTTAGCTGGGCGTTCTGCGTTTGTGACCAGTGGGAATTTCATATGCTTATGAGAGATGCCCAGCCGTGAACTGCTGAACCAAAAAAAAAAAAAAAAAAAAAAAAAAAAAAAAAAAAAAATAGTGCCATCGGATTTCAGTTCTAATTGAGATAATAAATACAGATTTTAAATTATAATCATATCGCACAATCCTTCAATGCATGAATGGATTACGTCACAGAATTACGTCACTAATTTGCACGTGAACACAATTCATTTGAAGAAACGAAATAATTCACTGGTGAGCGATGACAAGGTTTTCTTCCACAGAGAAAAATAGGAAAGTCATTGTTGGAAATGTAATAAATGATATGCATCACATTTTCATAAATATGTAATATTATATCAGTGGAGTGGATATTCTCTCTGGGGATGCATCTCAGAAAGAAAAAGAAAAAAAAAATTACCTCTTCTTAAAAGGGGTCTTCTCTGAACGGAAAGAATTTGCTCCCTTTCAGACATATTTTCAAAAGGCATTTGTGTGCAGGGGTGAAAGGGTGGGACAAACAGGAAGTCGCAGAAGTACTTTTCTTTGTAAGAATCTCGAAAAATATACTAAAAGTGCCTTGTCGCTTACAAGGCTATAGGCGCGCCATGCGAAAACGTGTCTTTGGGCAAATGCGGACAGCGATGGCCCAGATCACACTGCGCATCCGCGTAGTCTGATCAGGGCCTTCACTATTCGCTAATAGATTGGATATTACAGAATATACGAATGGAGAGCAAAGGTCCGGGTGACAGTTTGCGCATGCGCATGATGATCTGAATCTGTGCATTTTGCGCATGTTCGAAGGCACTTTTTCGTCTAACACGGTTGATTATATGATGTTTTCACCAAAGTAAATATACAGCTTACCAAAGAAAAAAAAAACTCCAATTCATATATATTACGTAATTATGTCAGGGAAATATCTCCACCAAAAGGCATCTTGGGTGTAGGGAGGTGGGCGAGGCGGTGCATATTTTTATAACTTACAACTTATATGAAATATATTCAATTTTTCATTTTAACAGGAGAAGAGAAAGAAAATTCAAGTCAGATATCCCAGATACGCGCATTGATTATTCATTTAACCATAATTTCCAAAAAGAAAGTGTTGTGTTCTTGTCATTCTGATGCAAGAAATATTTCCAAAAGGGAAAGGTAACTAAATTTAATTTCCATCGTTTTATACATGATATCAGTTTTGGAGTTTTTGGGGAAGGGGGAAACAGGACTGAATTTTCTCCCCATAATCATAAGACAGAAGCATCAAGTTTACTTTCTGCTACATTGTATGATACAGGTATCGGGCCACCGGAATATGTAATAAAACTTTGAATATTGTAATTTTTGAAATCTGGTCTTCACAATCCGAGCCAATGATGGGAAAATCTTACTGCAATATCTTATTTAGGCTTGGAAATCATGAGTAAATTCACGACATTAGTTCACGAAAATGGGGCGTTTAACAAAAACGCAAAAAATCATACAGTCACACTGTTTTTAAAATCGCGTATGATCATGTCATCACGATAACATGCCTATATAATTTTGACCCCCTTAAACCCCACTTTTATATAGTAAAACTGGGGTTTACAGGGGTATACATTATTTTTCTTATTTCTGCTCAAAAACATATATTGTGGGTACTCGTTAGAACCGCCTCGGTGAGGCGGTTCTAACGAGTACCCACAATCTATGTTTTTTATCAGAAGTATGAAAAATATCAGAGATTTTTATCTGAAAATTTTCAGTTTTTGGAGGTGAAATTTTCTATATATTTGAATAGGCGTGTTTTCGTAATGTCGTCAAATGGGCACAGCGAAACACCTGAGGAATGCAGAATAAACAGACAAAGAATACAGATTCTCATTACGAAAACACGCCTATTCAAATATATAGAAAATTTTACCTCCAAAAACTGAAAATTTTCAGATAAAAAACTCAGATATTTTTCATATTTCTGCATAAAACATAGATTGTGGGTACAGGTTAGAACCGCCTCGCCGAGGCGGTTCTAACGAGTACCCACAATCTATGTTTTGAGCAGAAATAAGAAAAATAATGTATATCCCTGTAAACCCCAGTATTACTATATAAAAGTGGGGTTTAAGGGGGTCTAATTTATATAGGTATGTTTTCGTGATGTGTATTCAAATCTCATGTTAAATACTGTATATTTCATTAAGGACAAGACCAGTGGCAAATTTGGCAAACGCCATTGTAAAATATTTTTTTCTTATTAGACATTTCATGAAAATTGTCTCCAAATCATGCATAGAATATTCCTCAAAAATGGGTATTTATTATCCAGGAAAGGTTTAGTAAATTGACCTATGTATTAATACAATCATAAAAAGTGGCACCTGACAGCCTGTAACAACATTTCAGTTAGTCTCTCGTTCTTGAAATGAAATGAAGTTGCCAACATTAATTCATAGCTACGTTAAAAATTGTTTCATTTTGAGTCGGTTAAAAAACGAGAGACAAACTAAAACTTTACAGGCTGTCAGATGCCACATTTTATGACCGTATGAATACTATATATCCATTTACTACGCTTTTCTTGGATAAAAAATGCTGTTTTTGAGGAATATGGAGCCTTTAAAGTCTATTTTCTTGGAGAGAAATCAAAATGTCGTCTGAGGAATATTCACTCTGTGTTAAGCTCTTCTCAGGAGACTAAATGTTATAAATTCGCGCTTCTGTGTCAAATACCATTCGCGCTTTTCATATGTAAATTTTCGCGCTTTCGTAAATTAAAAACGTCTGCGCTTTTTTTTATATACATATACTGATTCGCGCTTTCGCAAAACGCTGCGAAAATACAGTTACGCGAAATGTAGTTACAGGATACTGAAAATGCATGTCAGAACTGATCCGATCTGAATTGTTTACGGTGGTACATGTATGACGAATGACATCCATTCACGTCAACAAAATGCATAATTACAATCCTTAAATTGTTAAAGAGAAGACCTAAGATCGAGTCTAAGATTGATATGAGCTCATTATTTGTGTTCAACAGGTTTAGCATGTTTCTTTAAGACATTAAGTGCCACAAAAACACTTAATCGCAGCCATTATATTTCACTTTTCTAACACTTGTCTCAATCGACTCATTAAGAAAACAAATGCTGTTCTATATACCGCTAACCAATATGATTGAAGAAAGAGTCATTACGAAAACATGCCTATTCAAATATATTGAAAATTTTACCAACAAAAACGAAAATTTTCAGTTAAAAATTCTGATATTTTCATATTTCTGCTCAAAACATAGATTGTGGGTACTCGTTAGAACCGCCTCGATGAGGCGGTTCTAACGAGTACCCACAATCTATGGTTTTGAGCAGCAATAAGAAAAATAACGTATATCTCCTGTAAATCCCAGTTTTACTATATAAAAGTGGGGTTTAAGGGGGTCAAAATTATATAGGTGTGTTTTCGTATGTAAAGGGGAACTGGTCTCTTCGAAAAAGAAACGAATTTGCTTCTCTTCGGTAGATCCCTATTCAAAGGTGGTTTCGTGTGCAGAACAAAAGTAACAAGTAACAAAACTCATCTCTCTTCTACGATATGGTTGACCATCTACATTTGTACCAAGTATGTCCAGTCCCTTAACACCGAGTTATTGTCTACGCCTATGGGCATAGATAATTTTATAGTTTGATTTTGCTCCGGAACTATTTATATAAGGACAAGGACTGGTCCAATGTTATTCATGGACTGCTTAACGTTATTATAACCAAGTATCAGCTTTCACATAAAAGCTTGTCTACCTCAGCATACATTGTGTGCTATAAGCATAGACCAAGCTTTTTTTTGTAAAAGCTACAAATGTACATTTTGTAATACTTATGTTTATGTTAGAGATAACTTTAGAATAAGGTCGGCAATTCAGACATCAATACTTAAATCCTTCGGCATTTTGAAGCCGAGCAATTTGTAATAACAGGACGCTTTCTAAATCAGCTTTTATTACATATACAAAGGGCATAAGAAGCAGTCAAACCAGTCTGTGTAAACGGTCTTTTTTAATGTAAACTGGACATATTATAGGTATACATGTACAGTCAAACCTCAATAACTCAAACGCCGATGGCTCGAACTCGTTTTTGAGCCCTACAAATTCTTCCGATGGCTCAAGAAAACAATACTTTTGGAAATTCTATCATGTAATTGTATGTTGTATTATCATTAGAATCGCTTCATTGCGTACACTCAGCATATCATTATTGTATAGAAGATAGAACAGATTTCCCTGAATTATCGCTATTTGCTTCCTGAACTGGCGTCATGATTAACCCTCAGTGGCTCGAACTACCCACATCTCGGACAAATTTCCATGGTCCCAAAGATGTTTGAGCCATTGAGGTTCGACTATATATGTAATTATTTATGTGAGGAGCAACGTGAGAAAACGCACCATCTGACATATACGTCTAAATAAGACTCAAATCACCTGCGCATCCGCACAGACTGATCAGAGTCCTAGTTGTCCGCATCAAGAAAAGTTGCTTCCTTAGCTATCCAAAATGCGCCCAGTGAAGATTCTGATCAGACTGCGCGAATGCGCAGGCTGATCTGAATCTTCGCTGGGTGCACATGTCCGAAGGTACGTTTTCTGACGTTACGTCTCTTGTGACTCTTAGACATCTTTATTATAGAAGTAAGTGGGATGAAAATGCTCTACCTAGCAGTGATGAAAGCAACGTTCCGTCTCAATTACTAGAAACGGACGTCATAAATTTCAGGAGAAAATTGATACACAACGACGGAAAAATGCCCTTATATCTAATTGGGCAGCGAGGGCTCAGATCAGCCACCTGCACATTCATGCAGTCTAGTTATAGACTGTTTTCAATTTCCAGTTTCAATGTAGAATAAACTGTCAAAAAGCAGCTGATAGACTATGCAAATCGAAAGCTAAATCTGGGCTTTGGCAGTTTACATGTAGCTTAATAGCCCTTTTCACACATTCTGTTAATATAGACTGTCTGATAAAAATATTAGGTTAATGGTTATTTTCTTCAACCATAATGGACAAGTTATTTTTATGAAAACAAAACATGGATAATGCATCCTGCTAAACCGTTTTTAATATTTTCGGTCTTTTTCTAGAAGATGCCAAGGACGCAGAACTTGCCCATTAAATGTCATAAAACACTTGGAAGCTTTTATGCATCCGATGCTTATTCTCTGAATGCTTTAGATACAAATGTACCAACGTATAAATTCAGTTGAACCTCAATAGCTCAAACACCGAGGGCCCATTTACCATTGCTTATTCGAACTCCATCAAAAAAACATGCCTACAGTGTATATTGACCCCCTTAAACCCCACTTTTATTTAGTAAAACTTGGGTTTAAAGGGGTATACATTATTCTTATTTCTGCTCAAAACATAATTGCGTGTACTCGTTAGAACCGCCTCGCTGAGGCGGTTCTAACGAGTACCCGCAATCTATATTTTGAGCAGAATTATGAAAAATATCAAAAATTTTATCTGAAAATTTTCATTTTTTGGTGGTAAAAATTTCGGTATCATTACGAAATCACGCCTATATACATATATAGAAAATTTCACCTCGAAATACTGAAAATTTTCAGATAAAAAACTCTGATATGTTTCATATTTCTGCTCAAAACATAGATTGTGCGTACTCGTTAGAACCGCCTCAAGGAGGCGGTTCTAAGAGTAGCCACTATCTATGTTTTTGAGCAGAAATAAAACAAATAATGTACACCCCTGTCAACCCCGGTTTTACAATCTAAAAGTGGGATTTAAGGGGGTCAAAATTATATAGGTATGTTTTCGTGATGATTTGAATAGGCTTGTTAATGGTTCTTGAGTCCGTAGATAATGGTCTTGACGGGCCAAGAAAGCAAATATTTATGAATAGTTTAAGGAAATTTTCTTATTTTATTACGAAATGTAAGTTGTGTGTACTCTTAAGAATCGCCTCATCGAGACGATTCTTGTGAAAACACTCAACATACCTTTTTTGTAGAAGATTGAAACAAATATCTCGAACAAATTTCCATGGTCCTTTAAGGCTTCATATTCTTCATAAATAGACATTTTATTATCCAAGAACGGTTTTAAAAGTATTGACACAATCATAAACTGTGGCACCTGACACCATGAAAAATTTCATTTAGTCTCTCGTTCTCGAACTGTATCAAAAATGAAATGAATTTTAGAGTATCTCTGAATTTATGTTGCCAACATTAATTCAGAGATACGATAAATATCATTTCATTTTGACCCATTTTAGAATAACGAGAGACTAACTGAAATTGTACAGGCTGTCAGATGCCACATGAGGTATTAATACCAAATATCAATTTAATAAACCTTTCTTGGATAATGACTATTTTTGAGGAATATCGAGCCATTGTGGTTGGACTCATCACGAAAATACGCCTGTATAATTTTGTCCCCCTTAAACCACACTTTTACATAGTAAGTTTACAGGGTATACATTATTTTTTTATTTTGTTTAAAAAACCACTGATTGTGGGTACTCATTAGAATCGCCTCACCGAGGCGGTTCTAACGAGTACCACAATCTATGTTTTTGGCAGAAATATGAAAAGTATCAGAATTTTTTTTTTTTTTTTTTGTCTGCAAACTTTCTTTTTTTGGGGGATGTAAAATTTTCAATATATTTGAATAGGCGTGTTTTTGTAATTGTATTTTTGCTTCAGAAAGTAAAGAATACATCTGGTAGACTTTCCGCCATTTTTCACAAGAGAGATCATTTTTGTGACACTGTCTGCTTTCCTGCACACCATTCCCCTTCAAAACCCCTTCAAAACGTATTCTACTCTAAATGGAAACTATTTGCTCCCAGGGGACCAAGTGCCTTCCTTTCAGAGTAGGCCTCTTGTCACAGGTGAGGCAAAACAGTTTTGGCAGAGTTATCTGCCTTGAAATTGTATCCCTTCCCCTTAAACGTTTCGCTCAGACTACAGACAAATTCGCTGTTAGTTCCCAGCTAGCATTCTACGTAAATCTACATCAGGCCATCATCGGCCCGTCAGCTACCCTGACGGGCCGATGACGGCCCGATATAGATTTACGTAGAATGCTGACTGGGTTAATGGAATTAACTTTGCTTTGTGTAATATATATAAAAGAAAAAAAACAATTAACCCTCTAAGCCTTGCAGACCAAAACAGATATCTTTGCAAACATCGTCTCATTACGAGCCGTCTCATCTGGATCAACACTGTTTGCCATTCTGTTCTCAATGTTGTAATCGCTCGCCTTTTTCAATAATAGACATTATCCAAATTTAAATAGAAAAGTCTAATTCACAGACATAGGGATGAAAGGGTTAATGAATACTATTAGCATAGCAATATTGCTAAGCGTTGTGATTGTCAAGTTTTATTCATAAAAACAAATATATTAAACTGCTAAATGATATAGTTTGGGTTTACAGGTTTGGTAATATTTAAAATCAGCATTTTCAATTATCCATCCATCAGCGCGAAATGCGCTTCAAATACGGCTTTTACTCAGCGAGCTGCCTATTGTCATTGGCTTTAGGACAGAAACGTAGTAAAACAGAGCAAAAATAAAGTGGCTGTAAACCGGTCGCGCCATGAAAAAAAAAAAAATGTCTTCAGGACATATGTGAACTGTAAATACCCAGATCAGCCAGCGATCCCGCACAATCTGATATTGATTGATTTTAGTTTCAGATGGAGTTTACGGCCCAGTAAACACTGTAAAGGTCATGTCGAGCAGATCAGTTAAACAACTGTCCACACTTTCCTGGGCAGGCTTAGTTCTCCAAGCGGTTAACTAGTACTTCTGAACATGCTTTCTGCAGTTACTGACAACAGAATCAGCGGAAGGGAGCGGAAAGTTCGTAGAATCGCTTTCATGATCAATCTCAACAAAAGTTTTGTGGCCGAGCTGTACTATGGAGTCCAGATCACAATCTGCTTTGAGTGTTTGCTATAACAGGATATAGTCTACAGTACCCTGTGATTCTGTGAGTTGACAATAAGGGCCATGATCAGACTATGAAGATATACAGGTTGTTCTGAGCATTCGATATCTGCATATTCCAAGAAAAACAGTTTTTTCATTGCACAGTTCAAATGTACCACTACAAAGGTACTACGCAAACTGATCTGGGCGTTCGCTGCCCGCATATGCCCGAAGACACATTGATGAAGAAATAGGAACTGTAACAATCACGAGGCGAATGTAACAATCACAAAAAAAAAAGCACAGCTTCGGATACACATTCAGGTAACTCTGTATTGGTTTGGCTCCCTTCTGAACAAGAGGTTTAGATATACTTGAAAACAATTACATAATCGCAACAATTGTCCCCTTTGTGACTACCAAGCGTGTTTGTCCCGTTAAATAGATAATTGTCCCTTCCGGCCTTGAAGGCAGTCGGATGCGCTTCCGACTGGTGATCAAGAGGTCATGGGTTCGATCTCCGCCGGGTCCGGCCATATTCTTTAGTGGAGATTGATTATGAAACATTTTCTACGGACATTCTCTCCCTTCCACTGATTTAAGGACAGTTTCTGGTGAAAGTATGTGCACATGTACTCGTCAACCGCTTTGAGAACTTAGCCAGCCGAAAAAAAAAGTGTGGTTAAGTAAACTGACATTACGTTAACAGTGTTGACTGGGTCGTTTAACTCCAAACCAACCAGCCGGCTTGCATGGTTGTGGGAGGGATAAATAGTATCAGTTTTGTTTGACGCGGCAAATATCGGGAGCTTGCTACCATGCCGGAGTCACATTACAGTAAAACCTGTGTAAGACAGCCACCTTTGAAATTGACCTTAGTGGTTGATGTGGAAAGATGGTTGTCTAATAAAGGTACATGTCATGTAATTTTGCTACATGACATGTACCTTTATAAGACAGACAAATTTTTCCCCATCCACCACTATTTAAAGTCAGTCTCGAAGGTGGCTCTCTTACACAGGTGTTACTGTATTAAGAAAGCAAGCCGCGACCTGACAATATTCTCGGTCTTCGGCACTGGAGTACATTTACGGTTACGGTTCAAACAACAATAACTTACCGACTATATTCATTGGATCTGCCACTGCCGTAACATATAAATCTGATATTGCGAGGTTAACAAAGAATGCAGACTCGACGTTTCTTATATGTTTATTCATTGCTAAGGCTAATATTGTCATCACGTTCCCTCCTGTTCCAACCAATGACGCGAGACAAAGAATTAGAATAGATGGATATGCTGTCCATGGACTTGATGAAATAAATTCGTGTTTTCCGAATGTTCGTTCGGACAATACTGACTGAAAATCCAGTACAGAAGCTGTAGAATTGTCCATTTCAATATCAGAGATCGTCTTATTGTCCATCATAATGAGATGGCTGCCTCGTGTCCAAAAGAAAGACTGTAAATATGAACCATACGTTTCGTAGTTGCTGTTGGTAGTGGTGGTGTTTTCTTTACACTGTCAAAATTAAACTACAACAAAATGCCATTAATTATTGTTTTTGAATGCCTTTTTGGTAAATACATGCATATTTTTCATTGAATGTCTTTTAATGGACAAGCGCAAACTTAACCAAATATTTAAAATATTTGAGCAGATAAGCAAATCCTCGAGTTTTACATATTTTTCCCACAATAAGTAAGGAAAAACAGTGTCTATAAATAATACACTGCCTCCAACATGTACAATGTATGCCTTGTCTACACAGTCAGTTCCACTACGATCATCCCGCTATTTATTATAGTCATGTTCCCAGAAATTGTAATTCATTATCCGTAAGCTTAAGATACAAATTTAAACAAAATATCGGCAATACATTCTGCAACATACTTCCTAGATATATACAACTCATTAAGCTAATGGTTTCTGATCACGCTTTTTGTGATTTGTTTTCTTTAAAAATATCAATTTGAATTAGTTTTCCTCCCTTCGTTCAGAAAATATAATAGGTTATCTTACCACGATTTGATGAAATTTAACTTTGCTGGCATCTTTTAATGTATCCATAATAGATTTGTGTTTCTAAAATCATACAGCTGTATATCATATCACAAACTTATTGATAATTTTTCACAAACTATCATAAGTTTAATCATAAAAAAGACAAGGATTGCTTTGAACTTTTAAACATGTCTGTGGTTTCAGATCCGTGTTGTATACATATAATCTTTTCTGGAACACCTGGTGCATTGAATACAACCGAAATTTATACAGTCAATGTAACAAACTATTCTTATCTGCAATTACAGCAACCTCTGCTTGTTTTATCTGTTCCACATACTACAATTTAGAAGATAACGCCCCACCTGTACCAAAGTACAATTTTAATAAAAGAAAACTCATCCTTGGGTAAGTATCCAATATAACTACGCCAATTATACAGAGCGTGTTTCTACAAATTGACAGCATTTGTAAATAGAATAAAAGACTTTCCCAGTTAACTGACAACATGTATGCGATGCTCACTTCTCGCCCGTATCTTTATATCCCAATATTTCCATTCTAGGCAAGTATTGCTTTATTATGTAAATAAGCTTCTTATTGGATACGTAAAAGGTAAAAAAAATATCCTTTTAACTGCAACAAAACTATATAAAAAATACGTCAATCTAAGACTAGGATCGTGTATCAACATTTTATTTTTAAGCATACTCCTTTTCTAATACAAGACCTATTAGGCGTATTGTTGGCATGTTAATTTCCCATTTCCTTCAGTGCATTATATTACGTTCAAGTAAATTAATATTGCTATGTTAAGCTAAAACAGTATATTTGACTAGTGGAATTCATATTGGCACATGCAGTCTATTTTATTACTATTTTCTATGCTAATGGAGTTTTTAATATCATCACCAAATTTTCAATCACAATTTTTGTTGCATTAATGACTTTAATAGTAACGTTTTCAATAAACAAAAATCTACAAGCAATTTTGTTTTGTTAAGATTAGAATGATATTAAGTCTTACTGCTTTGCTGTTAGCAAAATAATTAGACTTAAAAACCATTCGAATATTTACAAAACAAAAGTGTTTGTAGCGTTTGTTCAGTCTTCCCACCTCAAATGATATTGGGAACTCAGAACCACTACGTAAATAAACTCCGATATATATGCACCCACAGTGCCTCAAATGCATCTTTTTGTTGTGTACACATACCTATAATTAATGAAAACCTTAACCGTAGTAAATTTGAAATTTGATGCTTAAATACATGTTGTTTTCATGCAAATCAAGTATGTATTTTTGTTAGTGTTGAGCTATTGAGAACGCATATACTTGCATGCACCAATGCCAATGAATAATAATTTATCTACTTCAATATCTATATACTCGTACATCACCCTCCGTAGGGATTACATGCGGATTCGTAAGAGTACGATGATTGGTGGATAAATGTTATTCAAATAAATGTTTCCATAAATTTTTAGTTAGTTGTAAACATGAAAGGTTAAACTGATAAACATCTCAGAAACATTACAGTGAAAGATAAGGGTGATATTCTGCACACTGATATTATTGTGCATACGGTGGTTCGGAGAGTCTCGACAGCAGGCAGTAATACTGTATGTGACAGTAACCGATTCTATCGCACGATAACGGGTAGGTAGTTGAATTATTTATGACAGTATTCCGCGGTATACTCATGTGTGTTAATTTCGGGGAATTCTCATTGAGGCACGACATTCTGGGGCGAGGCATGGCTACCTTTTAGTGGAATTGTTTATACTAAATGCAGAGCCGAGAATCGTCTCGTCACTGCTCAAGAAACTCCCAGCAAAGACACTGTATCATTTGTGTGACGCATACATACCTGAACGATAAAAGGATCCGCCTAGCTATTTTACATCACACTATTTCCATTTTGTTAATGTTGGTTTAGTATTCGGCCTCCAACGAGATGGAACGTATTCGACTCGGTCTCGTACCAGTGACTTGTATGGTCCTTCACATATAGCTTAGGATCAGGATTTAACTTTTCTATTAGGGAACAATAAGACGTGCCGAAGTACCGATTTTCTGAATATGGTTGTTGAAAGATAAATTGTTGGTTATACAGTCACTTAAATATTTAGAACTATCGACTGATTCAAGAATCTGACCTAGCTGAGGTACTCACGAAGGACTGAAGTTATAGATCTTCTCACATCTACGGGAACACATTTACTTGGATTGAAAACCATAGTTATAGATAAGAGGGACTATTCGCATAATTGCTTTCATATACGATATTGACGAAAACGTATGTTGTTGTAGCCATTAGAAGTGCTTCTAATGAATACTCACAACATATGTTTTGATGCGAAATAAGAAAACTATCAATACTTTTTGGTTAAAAACTTTAGCCTTATAAGGAGCTATGACACCCATGCGCCACATTATGTCCTGTTTCTGAAAATGATATTGGTCTTTCCGTAGTATTTGAGCATCCTGTCAGCTAGAAAATGTAAAGTAGGCAGATGCGTCTTCAGCGAACAAACGTACTTTAGTCTTGAGCTAGGGCACGACAAAACCTACAATAAGACTGAGGCTCTCCCAGGGGTTATGGGGAACAGGGGAATAATGTCTTTTCTTTCAGATGAACAAGGGAAAACGCGTCTAAAAATGAAGGGAACAGGGGAACAAATGTAATTTTGGGGAGCATGAAACATAGAATATTAAGATTTTGATTTTGGGAAACAAGGGAAAATGCTGAAATATTTCAGGGGAACAAGGGAACAGGTACATGTACCCCCTGGGAGGGCCTCAAGGCTTGTGCGATCAGCGAAGACTCATATCAGCCTGCGCATCCGCGCAGTCTGATCAGAGTCTTCGCTAATTACATGTGTCTTCTACAGTCTCCGGGCTATCCAGCGTAGGCTTAATTAGAATCCTTGTCATACAGGATATATGCGCAGGCTAATCTGTCTTTGCTGGTCACAGAGTTCTTTTCGTAGTTTTTGTCGTACACTGGCTCTCTTATCAAAGGAATCAAAGGAGCATTAATATATACCTAGAGCCGCATGTGATCAAGACATGAACTCTCTGAGGTACAGTATATGTCGCAGGAATGTAGAGTGACTATTCGTTTTTAAGAACATTCAGTTCTAAATACGTTTGAAAAGTCAAGAACCGGATGATGAGTTGACTCTTCTACGAGATTACAATGACTAATTGGTGTTTTACTGAGTAGGGAGCTATTATGCGAACCGAATGTTTATGTATGCCCTGTCCTGAGAGCAGCATCGGGACCCAGGGTGAAGTTTTTGGACTGTGAAAGTGTTTTAAACCTCGGTGGTTTATACTGCTGACTGGTCTAAGGCGGTTGTCCTGGTGTTGATCTTACTGTGTGTAGCTTTGTGTGTGTGTGTGTGTGTGTGTGTGTGTGTGTGTGTGTGTGTGTGTGTGTGTGTGTTCTAGGCAAATTATATAAAGTGTGTTGCTTTGTGCGTTTTTTTTTTTTTTTTTTTTTTTTTTTTTTTTTTGTTGTCCTTTAAGCATTGCGCTAACCTCCCATGGGGAAGAGAGAGAGCTGGTCTGTGTGTTTTTTGTGTTGGTTTGTGTCCCTTTCCTCTGGGATTGACTGCGACTTGTGATTGCGGCATCTGTGGACTTTTCTTTTTACAAGTGATATGGAAACGATCGAATGGTAATAATGAATGCGAAATGCTCTTTTAAATGCAGCACTGTAAAGTCATGAGCTGAAGTCCGCCTTCCGTGGGATTCGAAGGTCATGGTCTAAAGTCAGGAGCACTAATTACTGGACAATCCGGGCGCTTCACCTGTCCAAATGAGTCACCATATAATGACTCCCATAAATCTTCTTTAAGTTAGCCACTTGTTTTGTATGGGAGGAGTCATTTCTGTATTGAAAAAAGACATTATTATTATAAACGTACACCTTAGTTCAGGCATACTGTTTATTGAACCATACATATACACCATTACTCTGTTTTGTAATGTCCCGCTTCATTATATGTCTTGCTTTGGATATGCTGTTATAGATACTTCCAACATTTACAATGCAAGCAGATTATAAACTTCTTGTAGTAGAAACAACACCTTGAATTTATTTGAATAATGAAATGTTATCTCTTGGACATAAAAAACAGACTGCCATTTAAAACTGTAAGCACTATCGCTGCAATTATAATTTCTTTTACTAGATGCACGGTCATTTAAACAAAACTACAAACTGGAAATGAACAAGTCAAGAAGCATAGCCTCCTCCACATGACTTCAAAGGAAGGAGAGAAGAAAATTGTTTAAAGTTATGCTCTTCAAATATTCACACTTCGACTTTGACAACCTAATTGATTCATGTTAGTGTTATCTGACTGATAGGAAAACATAATTTCACATTTAAAAACTAGGACAATGCACAAGAAAAGTCAGAAAACAAAACTAAAACTCTAACGACAGTCAGGACCAGGAATACAATGACTGACTGTCTGATTAATGATCTGAGCCGCAACGTCAGGCCCTGAGGTTATAAAACTTTTTTCATGCTCAACTCATCTGAGCATGAACTTTTCTCTGCTGATAAATATGAAAATGCCAACTATTGTGGGCATTTTCATATTAATTAGCAGAGAAAATTTCATTCTCAGCTATGTTTAGCAAAACGGAATTTGCAGTGTTAGTAATTTGAGATTTATTAGCATGAAACTTTCATGCTCAGTTGAGTTGAGCATGAGAAACGTTTTATAACCTCTAGGCCAGAAAGTGTATCCTCGGACATGTGTGCCCGGCGACATTTCAGATCAGCCTGCCAGCGCAGTCAGGGCCCAGTTGTTCAAAGCGTCGTTAGCTTAACGAGCTCGTTAAGGGTCATTTCGTTAACTGTTTTAGCAGATTCAATATACAATATTCTGATATTTTTTGCTGAAAAAAAAGTGAGTAGCTTTTGCACTGCAAAAGCTACTCACATTTTTTCAGCAAAAAATTTCAGCATATTTGCATATCACCCGATGCAAATTTTAACGAGTCGTTAACTAACGATGTCGTTAGCTTTGAACAACTGGGCCCAGAATATTTATTTGGTGCATTTTGGATAGCTAAGCAAAGTATCTTCATGTGGACGACGAAGACTCAGATAAGACAGTGTGGATGCGCAGGCTGACTTTAGTCTACGTTTTGCGCACATGTAGGAAGGTACGTGTTCTCACATTGCGGCACATTATATAATTGTCCTATAAACGTGTTTTCTTTAAATAGAATCTAGAAACGCCTGTGGATTCTAAAAAGACAATGTCGGTGATTTTACAAAAATCAATGTTCCACTTTTTCTGAACCATGTAATAAACAAACTACTGAATTCTTATTTTAGACACAAAATTATGATTCAGTTCATCAGGCCTATGTTCAAATGTGCAAACTACTCCTGAGCGTTCTGCCCTGTATCCTTGCTCGAGGATCGAAGACTAAACATCACTATCACATTGCACTTCTAAACGCAGACCAGATCTGTCAAACAAATAGTACACCTTGATGAGGAATGTAACTTTCGTCAGTCATTTCAAATCGGTAAGCAGATGAAATCTTATCTGCGAAAAACATCACAGAACAATATTCCAGTGATACAATCTTTCATAGAATGCTAGTACAAATGCCACTCATTTAATTGCTTATAATTTAATGCTGTGATATTGGTATGCGTGTTTTGATATTTTTAATTTAATATATCTTGAACATTTGAAACGTAAACTAAACTGTATAATACGCATATATATATTGAATAAAAACATACCGATGTGACCTTATGATGAAAGATACATTACTACATATTATTGAACAGCTACCTAAAGAACACTTCCTGTCCGACAGATGGGCCCTGTATAACATTTAAATTGTTTATTATTTTGTCAATCCAGTAATTTGCATGTAGATACCAAAGAAACCGGACAGAGAGATATTCTATGACAGATTTCACTTATTTGAAAGATTATAAGATTTTTTTTATTTTTGTGAGGAACTTATCTACATACTGCTACCCGACAGGGTGAGATTTTAATTTGAGATTACAATATTGTTACTGACTTTATCGGTCCTTAACATGGGATATAAATTAGACAGCTACACTTTGAAAAACAAGAAGCCACAAAAAGGATATCAATCTGATTACTTTTTATCCGACTTCAGACATTAGAAAACATTCAATCTATTTCATACAGATTAAGAAGTATTTCAGTAGAGTTTCCAATATAGGTAAATTGCTTCATGTAACCGCAGTCTATTTTCAGAGCAGAGTCCCAGATACGCAGCAGCTTAATTTCCGTACAGAAACATCATTGGAGTCTGTCAAATTGAAGTATAGCGAATGTTTTTGCACACGAACCTATCAGCAAACAAAGTCAGCCTGGAAAGATCACAGCTTCAAAACGGCACCAAAACAAGCAAATAAGTGGAGTAAATAAAGATAAAACGAAAAAGCATATTTGCAGTACCATACAGAGCAAAACGGAATTGGACACAAATAATGGCTACTTTACTTCAGCATACTGGCATGTTCAACTTTTGCATTCCTGGTTCGATTTTTATAACACCAGATTCTCTCAGCCAATATTAGTTTTACCGACCCTTGGCATGTTAAGTTATATGTATCTGAATATTGTGTGACTATTTCTTTCTTTCGTCGAATCATAAATTGTCATAAACCAGTGCATGCGTAGGAGACAGAAAAGAACAAACTGTGTTTTAAAGTAATATAACAAAGCACCAAACTAATCTAGGGTCCCAAGTGGCCCAGAAATCGCTCACCTGGAATTGGCTGATCATGATATGTTACATTGTGCCATGGTGGCTATCTTGGCTATCAGATCCAATTGCTTTAAGCAATTCAGAATCTGAAGAGTTTCAAGATTGCCACCATGGCCGCCATCTTAGATATTAGAACTAAACGATGCAGCAATTCTGAATTTCTATGTCACCCCGATGCCTCCCATCATGTTTCGCCTCAACCTGAATCACTGTTTGAGAGGAGATGTGGTTTGAAGAATTTCAAGCTGGCGGACATTGGAACAGATGGACTTTAGCAATTCTGAATTTCCATAACACCCCAATGCCTCCCATAATGTTTAAGCTCAATCAGACTTACCGTTTGGTAGCAGATGTGATTTGAAGATTTTCAAGATGGCTGCCATGGTGGCCACCTAGCATATCAGAACTATTGTAACAATTCTAAATCTCCATGATGCCCCGATGCCTTCCACCGTTTCCACTCAATCCGACTTACTGTTCGGGAGCAGATAGCTACTGAAGATATTCAAGATGGCCGGAGGAGATGTTGTTTGAAAATTTTCAAGATGGCTGACATGGCGGCCATCTTGGATATTGGAACGGAATAATATTAGCAATTCTTAATCTCCATGTGGCCTCAATTCCTCCCTCAAAGTGTGGGCTCAATCTGACTTAGGGTTCGGGAGCAGATGTGGTTTCAAGATTTTCAAGATGGCCGGACAGGTGCCCATCTTGGATAGCCAAACGAAACGATTTAAGCAATTCTGAATCTCTATGTCACTCCAATTCTTCCCATCAAGTTCCCGCTCAATCCAACTTATGGTTTGGGAGGAGATGTCGTTTAAAGAATTCCAATATGGCTGCCATGGCGGCCATCTTGGATATCAGAACGGAACAATTTTAGCAATTCTGAATCTCTGTGTCGCTTCGATGCTTTCCATCGTTTCGGCTCAATCTGACCTACGGTTTGGGAGGAGACGTCGTTTGAAGAATTTCAAGATGGTCGCCATAGCAGCCATCTTGGATATCGGAACGGAACTATTTAGCAATTCTGAATCTCTATAATGCTCCAATGCCTTCCGTCAAGTTTCTGCTCAATCTGACTTATGGTTTGGGAGGAGATGTCGTTTGAAGAATTTCAAGACGGCCCCTTGGCGGCTATTTTGGATATCGGAACGGAATGATTTTAGCAATTCTGAATCTCTGTGTCACTGGGTGTTCACATCAAGTTTTGGCTCAATCTAACTTAAGGTATTGGAGGAGATGTCGTTTGAAGAATTTCAAGATGGCCACCATGGCAGCCATCTTGAATATCGGAATAGAAGGATTTAAGCAATTCCAAATTTCTATAACGCTCCAATGCTTCCAATCAAGTTTCGGCTCAATCTGACTTACGGTTTTGGAGGAGATGTCGTTTGAAGAATTTCAAGATGGCCATCGTGCCGGACATCTTGGATATCAGAACGGAATCATTTTAGCAATTCTGAGTCTCTGTGTCACTGTAATGCCTCCCATCAAGATTTTGCTCAATCTGACTTACGGTTTCGGAGGAGATGTTGTTTGAAGAATTTTAAGTTGGGCGCCATGGCGGCCATCTTGGGTAACGGAACGGAACGATTTTAGCAATTCTGAATCTCTGTGTCACTGTGATGTCTCCTATCAAGTTTTGGCTGAATCCGACTTACGGTTTGGGAGGAGATGTTGTTTTAAGAATTTCATGTTGGCCACCGTGGCGGCCCTCTTGGATATTGGAACGGAACGATTTTAGCAATTCTGAATCTTTGAGTCACTGGGATGCCTCCCATCAAGTTTTGCTTAATCCGACTTACGGTTTGGAAGGAGATGTCGTTTGAAGAATTTTAAGATTCCCGCAATGGCGGCCATCTTGGATATCTGAACGGAATAATTTTATCAATTTCGAATCTCTGTATCACTGTGATGCCTCCTATCAAGTTTCAGCTCAATCGAACTTACGCTTTGGGAGTAGATGTTGTTCAGGGATTTTCAATGGCGGCCATCTTGGACATCGGAACGGAATGATTTTAGCAATTTTGAGTTTCTGTGTTACTGTGATGCCTCCCATCAAGTTTCAGCTCAATCGGACTTACGATTTGGGAGAGATTAGCTTCGAAGAATTTCAAGATGGCCACCATGGCGGCCATGCTGGATATCGGAACGGAACGATTTTAGCAATTCTGATTCTTTTTGTCACTGTGATGTCTCCCATCAAGTTTTGGCTCAATCCGACACGGTTTGGGATAAGATGTCGTCTGAAGAATTTCAAGATGGCCGCCGTCTTGAATATCGAAACGGAACGATTTTAGTAATTCTGAATCTTTATGTCACTGTGATGCCATATGGCGGCCATCTTGGATATCAGAACGGAATGATTTTTAGCAATTTTGAATGTCTGTGTCACTGTGATGCCATGCACATATTGTTTTTTTTTTGTTTTGTTTTGTTTTTTTATTTGTTTTTTTTTTTTTTTTTTTTTTTTTTTTTTTTTTTTGTTTTGTTTTTGTTTTTTATTCCCATGGGTGATGGGTTACAAATTTGGAAACTTTCTGTTCGCTTTTCTGCAAACTAAGTCACATCTTTATAGGGTAACAAAGTAAAGACCACTATTCAGAAGGGAGGCAAAATAAAAATCACAGAGTTGCCTCCTCTGGAAGGTGTATCCATTCCTATTATCCCAGATGCGCATGCAATGATAAATCTGGATATATGAGCATATTTAATTGGATGTGCGCACATCAAATCTGTCTTTGTTACGGATTTGAATTCATGTGCAAATTAATAGTAAAATAACAGTCACAAAATGAAATGAGGTTCAACAAATTAAATTGTACATTTTAATATACTGCTGCAAAGCAAAGTGACTTTATCAGAAGAGAATAGCACGCAAAAGAAACCAAAACAGTCGACATATAAATAAAAGTACCCTGACGATGTCAGAATTACGAAGCATGGCCTCCCCAAGGCACCAAAAAGAATAAATGGGGGACAAATCTATGACAAAATAAACTCCACATTTGAAACCATCGACGCACAAACACCGACCACAATCATGTGTTTGGTCCGCAGTGGTGCCCTCTACCTCATCAGTGAACATCACATTGATACACACATAATCACATTGTGAGGCAACAAAGCTTAGAGTTAAATGGTCATCTCACGCCACAGCACAAACGAAAACACAAACAGAGCAACGGTGGGCACGACTGCAGACACTGGGGGTCAAGTGCCAACCTTTAGGAACATATTGCAGTCGTCATTTAGTCTGAGGACCGATTCACATTCGTGCTATTTAAGAGGGAACCAACAGAGTTATAAACCGTGACTTGGTTAATACCCATCCATGCAGCTTGTCGCAGAATGTATGTAAAATAAATGTAACTTTTATATTTGTAGCGAGTGACACCCTTTGTAGAAGTAGACTGTGATCTATGAGTGTGGCTCTTTCTGACCCAGATTTTATTGAGTATATTCATGAACAAGAATTATTGCATAAAAAGCAGTGTCGCACATTATTAACAGCCGTGCATTAACCGGCGAAAAGCCGTGTATTAACAAGGACATTCACGCGCTGTTAATAAACGGCTACGCAACTTTCAATATGATCATACCGGGGCCACAGATTTGCTGCCGTTACGAGATGTGTACTGCCCGACCCTAGTACGAGCATAATCCGTGGAAATTGCGTTTGGGAGACATCTGTGAAAAGGCGAAACAAAATAGTGCAAGAAATAACACGAAATGTAGCAAATGTTTTCAGTTTTTATGCAATAATAGCGATCGAACATGGTTTTTCAATGCATTAATATTCGCCAGGGCCTAGGGAGGTCTCGGTTTTCAACACCTCCCTTGAGACCTGGCGAATGTTAATGTATGAAAAACCATGTTTTATCCCTATATTCAACCCGTAACACTACCCATGCCGCCCAGCACCGGCCTGAGCAACTTTCTATTTCCAATCATTTCACACTTAACCCAAAAGACATCACTATTGTGAAATACAGAAAGACAATTCACGGCCTCCGCACGGTAATTAACACTAGCTCTGTTGACGGTAAACCAATTCTGAATATTTTTATATTAGGGCTGATAGGCTGAACTATGCTTTTTCTGTTCCTTGTTGCCATTTTAGCAGGTTCTGTATCAAATATACAAGACATCCTCTGCAAGATGTGCCGTAAGTGGTTGACCAGCTTTCTTCACTCTTTTGCGCTGTAATACCTTTCTTCGAAATTGTTAAATCGCTTCTTCAAAGAATCGTACTTTCGCATTCGTATTATCTAATTACCGTCATACCTCGCCCACTTAGGTTCTATTTAATTTAATTAATTTGCTAGCGTAAACAAATCTCATGAGATTTCGGTGCCAGGAATAAAGATGTATGTATTAACATGCACGAATTGTGTTGTTTGAAGATTTGCTGCAGAAGTAATATGTATGCATTCAGAAAACTGAAAAAAGGAACATTATATTTCCCAATAAACGACAGGATCAAAATGCAAATACTACTACGAGTATTTTCAGCAGATTTGTCGCTTTCACGGTTCATTATTACTGAAAAGGGCACGGGCCAAACGTGTATCGAATATAGGGTTTAGTTGAAGAAAAGACATCTAAAACTTTCAAGAGGTTTATAACCTTGTAACAAACCACTTTTTGGTTAAAATACATATCACATATTCAAAATAAAATTTACAGTTTTTCAGTTGTTTTCTCATTCAGTTTTATTACACATATAAGAGGTTACTAAGAAAAGGCCACAATCACGAACTGAAGCATTCTTAAGACATCGAAATGAAAAACAGGGTCCAGTTGTTCAAACCATCGTTAGCTTAACAAGCTCGTTAGTGGTCAAAATATTAACTGTTCTAGTAAGTAAAATATCTAATACACGGTTATTTTTGCTGAATAAAAATGTGAGTCGCTTTTGCAAATGCAAAAGCTACTCACATTTTTTCAGCAAAAATATTATCGTACGATATTTATTCGACCTGAATTCCGATGCAGACAAAATGACATATATATGTTCGGTCCGGTAGAACCTCTACCTCGTCAGTGAACAATTACAGTAAAACATGAATCCTGAGCCAACAAAAGTACAGATTGGATCTCGATGGGCCCGATCACAGACATTCATGGGCTGGGGCCAACCTTCTGAAACAGATCTGGAAAAAAAACAACTAGGAAGTCCACTGTAACAATACGGACGGCTATTTCTTTTGTGTCCAATAGAATATCTCGGTCTTTCTCATTTAAGATAAGTATGATAATATTCTTGATGGCAAACCGGCATACAGAACATTTGCAGGAAGTCTCAGTCTATACCGAAACATACACACGATCTTATACGAATTAGAAGCTGTTCAACCCAAAACAACAATCTCTCGTGCAGTTAAAACACTTATAGAGGAAATTTTATCATCTTAATACGGGTTTACTGTCATATTTTGTTCCCGTTGCATTATTCATGGTTTCTGTCATTGAAAATTGGATGTCAGTACTTTAAAGATATCCAGTAGCTAAAGGCAGTTGGCTTTGAAATCTGCATGAAAAATGCATTCTTAAGTCTAATGCAGGAATTTGATCAAGTTGAAATCAGATAAAAGTCATTTTTCTTTTTGTCAGACAAGGTTTGATGTCGTTTAGAATATTGGTTTGAAAGAGACTTGAAATAGCTATATGGGTGAACACATGAACTAAACTGCTTGTTAAACATATCATTGTTTTTTTTTCATACTCATGCTGTATTTGATGCTCAGTAGTCTAGCGTACTCTGTACATTTGCTCTGGGCTGACCTTTTAGGTTCGTTGTGAATAGTATAATAAAAATCAAAAAGGATTGCCTTTGGAAACAAAGAATACAGAAACATCACGAAAATCGGAGACTCGGTTTGATTTAGTAAAATAACTAGATACGGTTAATAAAGTTACACACTAAGGTGTTTTATGTCATAAACTTCTTTGCTTTTTTTTACATTCCGTATGCAGTGGAAGCAAAAGACGGTGGTAGCATCATTGTTTCCGTCTAATCAATTTAATTACTGATTCAAGTCATTATTAGTAATATTGAACATTCTTTCGAAAGTCCGTTCATTAATAATGGAATCTAATGAAATTTACCCAGTACATTGAAGTAATCGATTAATTCATACTCTCAGGAGAGGCATCTCCTAAAAACATTATTTCCTTTAGAATAGATCCGTTTACAGAAGGCAATCAGAAAAAAGGAAGTCACAAAACTTGCCTACCTCGGCGGACGACGCGTAGTATTTACTATTTCTCTTAAAGATATAAAAATAACAATAGTCTAGATCATTAATCATATCACTGATAAGAGACGGGGTGCAATAAAACATGGTATACTGTCAATAAACGAGAAACAAGTTTAGGCTCAATGGCAGAAATTTGATATTGGGGATATAGATAATATAATATAAGCCGACGCACAGCAATTTTCCTACAAAATTACCTGTGAGCTGAGAGAAAGTCATACCAGCCTGTATATCTGAACAGACTATGGATGTGCAAACTGATCTAAGTCTTCACTAGGCACATTTTTTATTTTGAAGGATGTGCTCTGTATTATTACCCTTCATCATTAGACCCGAATCACGAACTGTCCAGTGGACACTTAAGAACTTTGAAAATCGTAAAATGAAAATATTGATCAATTTCCTCATAATTTTATATTTCAGTTTGGAATAAACCGAAACTCGAATTAAGCGCAATTCCATTTAATGAGAGATTTACGTGCACTGAAGAATAACATTAAAACCGGGGAGCAAAGTAATTTCTACATGTGCGCACAGTGAAGACTCAGATCAGCCTGAAGAACCTGCTAAGGCTGACCTTTTTCTTCGCTGGGCACGAATGTAAATTGTATGAATTGCTGTGTCCTGGCTCCGTAGGAATGAAGACTAAATCTGTTCTTGAACTCTACGTAAAAGTACATTTTTTTCTAAACATATTTATTTCTACACTTTCATTCATGCACTTCTAAAAATATCATGAGGAACGCAAGAAAAACGCCCTTGTGACATAGGTGGTTGATGAAGGCACATATGAGACTGCACAGTCCGATAAAGGGCCATCATCTACCGCCTACAAAATCAATGGGTATGCAAAATATATTGACGAACAGAGAACGCCTTTATCATATTGCATGAATGAGCAGACTGATCTTGACCTTCGATGTTCTCATCTGAAAGAATGAATTGTTGAATGAATGCATACTTAATTAAAAAAGAATAAACGAATAAGCATAGATAAATAGACAAAAACAATAAAGAGACAAAAATGAATAAATACACAGAAACAAATAAATAAATAAACAAAATTTAATCAACAAAAAAATAAAAAACAAACGAAATATTTTAAAGAAAGAAGAAACAAAATAATAAATAATGTTCAAACAAACAATTCAAATCTGCCCTCCATTTTTTTTTTTTTTTTTTTTTTTGTTTTTTTTTTTTTTTTTTTTTTTGTTTTTTTTTTTTTTTTTTTTTTTTTTGTTTTTTTTTTTTTTTTTTTGCAAAATATTTGTTATCTCCTCAAAATATTTATAACCCCTTATAAGGCTACTTAAAATCATAAATAAAAATAAAAAACACAATGTTTTAACAATGAAAGAAATTAATTTATAAATAATAAAAAAATCCAATCTTCCCTTCCAATAAATCAATTTTGCCACCTATGTTTTATTCCTTCAAAATGTTAATTACCCTTCAGAAGCCTCTTTAATAAATGAAACACAAACAAATAGAATTAGATAAATATTTTAAGAAAGAAAGAGACAGAACAATAAATAAACAGGCCATTCAAATCTGTTTTCCAAATAAGTCAATTTTCCAAACTGTTTGCAAATCCCTTAAAGAAATTGATAACCCTTTAGGAGGCCTCATTACTGTCCCCTTTTGGTATCTCATTATCAGCTCTTTATTACATGCCTTTAATCTACCTTGCCTAATGCTTGAGTAGGAGCAATGAAATCATTACTGAGCGGTACCACTTTTGGTCTCATTTGCCCATGTGTTTAACCTGCAAATGCTTTTGCAGCTATTACAGACTTCTGGGGTCAATAATTGTTTTCATAGTAGTCTACTTTTAGCAGAATTAAATACATGTATCAGAAACGCGTAACATATCTTTCAGTTCTTTGCGACATGGGGGCAGAATGTCCAAGAGTACAGTCGACTCTAGTTATCTCGAAGTCCAAGGGACTCTCTAAAATATTTCGAGAAATCCGTAACTCGACATATCAGATTTGTAAAAATTAGAAAAAAATAAATCGAACAACCACATTTCACAAATGAATACGGAATTTTACTCCCGAAGATAGAAATATAATATAAATATTGTAAATATTAAGGAAAAGACGAGAACACAATATTTTGTTACCAGTTGTTAGATTTTCATGTTCAAACCGGGACCAGAGTTTTACTTTGAAATAAACAGTTATTTGAGATAAGCGAAGTCGATATAATGAGAGTCGACTGTATCTATTCCTCTTCATTTTCAAAGGCGTTTTTTTCACTCTGAAAGAAAGGAAACTATTTCGGATTGATCGTTTAAAACGCTTAACTGTGTATGCATCTATTTGCTAAAAAATAAAATCTCACTTGTTCAAAAGCTGCCAGTAACTTAAGCAATACACTAAATGTAAAATGATAAAAACGTTTGTGTATGTTTAATTTGCAATCATGTGAAGTGTTCGACTCAATACGCTCTTGCTTATTGTATTTCTATGAGGCTCTATCAGTGTCTGTACCTGCTGGGTATACCAATATAAAGCACATTTTGAAGCTACAAATAAAGCAATACCAAACCATGGTGAAAAGAACAGCACAAGTAGATAAAGGTTCCTCACTCTGTAGTGTATGAGGCGAAGGGTACTTTGACGAGAAAAGGAGAAAAATGTAGGTTGAACATGGCTTCGTGTATGTTAACAATATATAAAAGAAAGGGTGGACAAAGTGTCCAACACAACACAATTCTGGATGCATATAGACATGAAGAATGAATAAGGAAAAAAAATATAACATCACGAAAACATGCATATATAATTTTGACCCCTTCAAACCCCACTTATATATATTAAAACTTGGGTTTACAGGGGTATACATTATTTTTTTCTTTTTTCTGCTCAAAAAACATAGATTGTGAGTACTCAGTAGAACCGTCTCGCCGAGGCGGTTCTAACGAGTACCCACAACTTATGTTTTGTGCAGAAATCTGAAAAAATATCAGAATTTTTATCTGAAAATTTTCATTTTTTGTTGGTAAAATTTTCAGTATATTTGAATAGGCATGTTTTCGTAATGAGAGAAAATAGACAGGATCTGCCATGAACACCAAGTAAAAAAAAACCCTATCGAGGCACCAAAAGAATAAACGATAGGAACAAATAATGAAATAAAAACGCCACATATGAAACCACGGACGCACAAACAAAGACGAATTGCAACAGAGGGACCGCCTTGGCATGGTCAGTAGGAAAACTACTTGGGGACTTAAACCAGTTTTTTACTCGCGTTTATTTCTGATGCATCTCCAATAACAAATATATATCCGTTCCGCAGAGATGTCCTCTACCTCGTCTGCGAAACATCACAGTAAAACATATGATCAAAGCCCCTGTGATGAAAAGAAGCAAATGGCTCAATGGCGATCTTAAGCCAAAAACAAAAAAAAACAACAAAACAAAAAAAAAAAAAAAAAAACACACACACACACAAACACGACCACAATGAGCCCGATCACAGACATTGACAGACAAGAAGATTGAGGAGGGAGCCTTTTTAATCTAAGGAACGACCCAGCATCTTGCAGTTAAGGAGGGAAGCAAAGTTACCTACCACAACTGGGATAACAACCTATATTTTTGTAGCGAAAGACAATCTTTTTAAATTATACCAACAAAATCGGTTTGGGCCATTAATCGCTCTGAATTTGTAGACTAAATCGCCATGAATTTCAGATTCAGCCAGACATTTTTGCAGAAGTATTTTCAAACCAATATTATATTTGGATATTAATACAAAATGACAGCGATAATTTTAGAAAATGCTTTGCTCAGTTTAGGATAACGGTACCCTTGCTGAAGAAGTTTATCTCCATTAAATTGTTGAATTTAACACATTCCACTGTTGCAACAGATATTTAGGAAATGTAAATAACTTACAATCGAACCTCAATGGGTCGAACCTCTTTGGAACCATGGAAATTCGTTCGATACATAGGTAGTTCGAGCCACTGAGCGTTAATCATGACACCAGTTCAGGAAGCAAATAGCGATAATTTAGGGAAATCTTTTCGATTTTCAACACAATGATTGTTTGTTGAGTGTACTCATTAGAATCGCCTCGATGAGGCGATTCTAATGAGTACACACAACATACAATTCCATGATAAAATAAGAAAAAAATCCCTAAATATTTGTTTTCTTGAGCTATTGGAAGAAGTTTTTAGGGACTGAAAAAAGAGCTCGAATCATCCACGGCAAACGAGCCATCCGTGTTCAAGCCATTGCGGTTATACTGTATTTTCATTTCTTGATATCTGACCTACCGCATTCTTTATATGGCAGTATTATTGGAACAACAAACTGTCATAAGCTTATCGCAATTGCAAATAACGCATGCCTAGATCAGAGCAATGTGTTACATATGTAATGTTATTCTCTTTTTGATGGTTGATAATCTACCTTTGAAATAGCTCAAATGAGCCGCAATAATGTAAAACGTACTTCGGACATATGCACCCAGCGAAGATCTGATCAGAAACTTTTCTTTGCTATTTTGAATAGCTAAGTATGCACAGTTTTTTAATGTGGACAACTGTGTGCCTCTAAAGACGATGTTATTCAGTGGCGTAACGTCGTGTCATAAAATTATTATGGCCACGCGTTACATAACACTTTAGCGAGAACAAGAACGACGACCGTGTCAACCGTGCATTTTCTGTTGAACAATTGTCAACTTTAAAGGCGATAAAATCCAATTTAAAATGGTCATATGATATACAGAGTCTAACACTCGTGGTCATTTTATATGCAATTTATGAAACTCTCCGTAGGCTCGTTTCATAAATTTCTAATGAAATGACCACTCATGTAACATCCTCTATATACAGTTATTATTCGCTTTAACTGGTATCAAATAAACATCACAGATTATAATGCACATGTACTCTCAAATGGCATCTTATTAACTATTATTATTCGCTCGATTTTCTTTCCATAACTCGAAACATAACACCAGTTTGTATGAATTACAAATTGTTACATGCAAGAATCTGTGCGACACGAGAACAAATAAGCATGCACTTTAAATAAGGGGACTGGATACACAATAGATTTCCTGCCATTTCTGATCAAGTACAGTCGTACCTCAATAGCTCGAACACCGATGACTCGTTCACCATCATGATGGCTAATTCGAACTCGTTTTTGAGTCCCTTTGAAATTCTTCTTATAGCTCAAGAAAACAAATACTTAAGGAAATGTTCCTATTTCATCATGAAATAGTATGTTGTGTGCACTCATTAGAATCGCCTCATCGAGGCGATTCTAATGAGTACAATCAACATACCATAATTGTGTAGATCGGAAAGAGCTTCCTAACGTATCGCCATTTGATTCCTGTTCTGGCGCCATGATTAACCTTAAGTGGCTCGAACTACCCCTATCTAGAACAAATATCCACGGTCCCAGCCATTGTTCGACTGTAGACAACTGTTATAATTTCCAGTTTTGCGTTCCTACATACCAGGCCTTTTCTGAAATGAGGCATCACGAAAACATGCCTATATAAGTTTGACCCCCTTAAACCCCACTTTTATATAGTAAAACTGGGGTTTACAGGGGTATACATTGTTTTTTTCTTATTTCTGCTCAAAACATAGATTATGGATACTCGTAAGAACCGCCTTGCCGAGGCGGTTCTAACGGGTACCCGCAATATATGTTTTGAGCAGAAATATAAAAATACCAATATCAGAGTTTTTTATCTGAAAATGTTCAGTTTTTTTTAGGTGAAATTTTCTATATATTTGAATAGGCATGTTTTTGTAATGGGTGTACTCTAAAAGGTAATAATTAATTCCAAATGTGAGCTTCTGTTTCCTTTTAGAGTATGGCCTGTTCTAAAGGGAGGCAAACTGATTTTGACAGAGTTGCCGCTTCTGAAACTAGATTCAATTCTCTTAATTTATTCTATTTGCCATAGACAGTTTTACATGTATTCACATAAAATTATAATACTTTCCTAGATACATTACGAAAACACGCCTATTCAAATATATAGAAAATTTCACCTCCAAAAACTGAAAATTTTCTGATAAAAAAACTCTGATATTTTTTCATATTTCTGCTCTAAACATAGGTTTTGGGTACTCTTATGACCGCCTGGGCGAAGCGGTTCTAACGAGTACCTAGAATCTATGTTTTTTTTAGCAAAAATAAGTATAATAAAGTTTACCCCTTGTAAACCCCAGTTTTACTATATAAAAAGGGGTAAGGGAGTCAAAATTATGTAGGCATGTTTTCGTGATGATTGCATATTTAGATAATGAGTAAACCAAAAACAAACATGTTGCGTTATGCAATTTAATGTTATAAATGTTTCCCATTTACAATTCTCCCATTTCGATGCGGAATCGTTGTTCCATTATAACAATTACTTGTTTCAGGAAACACAAAATGAAAGCCATCACATTTTCTGGGTTATTATGCTAGAAAAGGAAACGCGTCGTGATTACCGTCTTCATACTTATTAGCCTGACTGAAAAGCCTGAACAAATAACAAACCCAGATCAGACGCCGTAGAATGCTGCGTCTGGTCTGGATCTACACTTTTTGACACTCTTCCTGCATTTTAGAGCACAAACAGGTTGCATCACGAAAACATATCTATATAATTTTGACCCCTTCAAAACCCCACTTTTATGTACTACAACTGGAGTTTACAGGGGTATACATTATTATTCTTATTTCTGCTCATAACATAGATTGTGGGTACTCGTTAGAACCGCCTCGGCGAGGCGGTTCTACCGAGAACACACAATCTATGTTTTGAGCAGAAATATGAAAAAATATCAGAGTTTTTATCTGAATACTGGTGAAATTTTCAATAAATTTGAATAGGCGTGTTTTTGTAATGGTTTGATTTCTTATACACTAAACCCCCGTCTAAAAAGAGTTCTGGTATAAAAAGAAAGATTTTGCTTCCCTTAGGAGTAAAGCATTTCCTTTTAGTGTAGACCCCTTTTCAGAAGGGAGTAAAACACTTTTGATAGAGTTGTCTCCCTTGAAAATGTATTATGTCCACTTCCACTTAAGCAATTGCTAGGACTGTGTCATATATTACGACCGTAAAATATTGTTTTAGCCCATATTCTATTGGGTCCTTTCACGCTTTGTATGAAGTATGCGCATTTCCGTAGCAAACAAAAGGCGAAGAAAAATAAAGTCATATTGCAAAGAGGTTATGGCACTATGCTTTAGTTATCGCCCTATGTGTAAAGCGGAGACACCATTATCTGCCCGAGAGTTGATACAGAGGGCGATTATTAGACCATGCATGCCGCTTCACTCAACCGCTTTGTCGTGGTATGGACAAGCAAAAGCCCCTTGCGGTGGAGACGAAATAGTTCAATTAACAATGACAAGAGCATATGATGTAGTCTGCATGCCGGTTACTTATCACTATGTTTACCCAAAATGTGTTTTGATGACCTGTGAAGTGTTCGTCCTACGATTTTCTTCGAAAATCGTATAGGGCTACCAAGAAAAGTATATTATTTAGCTTCAAGCTTCTTTGGGTCGGCTGGTAACCGCCTAACGCTCCAATTACATTGTTTTCGGTTATAAGCCTGATTATATGCCCCCGCCGGCATTGTTATCAAGGTATGGGGAACGCATTATCATCATATACTAAAAGCACTTTATTACATAAATAATAGTATTGAGCATGTGCTACTATCTTTTTGCCGATTTTGGCCTTAGATTTATTTATTTGATTATGACATGGTATTTCGGTTATCGTTCTCTGTATCAGTAAAGCTTTCGAATAGATATTGTAGTCTCTGGTTGCTATATCGGGCAATAATCAAAATACAACATGTCCTAATCTGTTTATCACACATTCAAATCAGCTTCTTACTGTTATGAAGTCTATAATCGGAAACAATATGTTTAAACAGATGGTGATTTAAGCGAAAGTGTGCGTTATGTAACGTACATTACGTCCATATTATTGACGTCACCATTATGTTGCGATTGAGCTGATATCTCTTGTCCGTACAAAATTCACTGCTTCCGGTTATCAGACCGGGCAGTCATATAAATGCTTTCCGTTCCAAATATATTCTTTCCTGTTTTAAGCCTCATCTTCTGTTAGCTCCGACATTGTAATCTTGATGAGGGAAACACATTAACATAGATTCAAAAGGCAGGTTACCACGCCAAATCCAGTTATGATTATGTGATAATAATTATTATAATTAATGTACATTTCAGGTTAGCGTTAGAATCGACAAGGACTTACCTGTCCTACAGCATTCTAGCACTCTTTATATACTGCCAGATACCTGGTGATAACGTAATATTATATTTGAGCCTCAGTCTAGGAAAAAGTAGTTGATAATAAATACACTTAGCGAAGAATCAGAACATCTGTAGTGTTCGCTGAGTGCTAAGTGGAAAGCAGATATTACAAGTTTTCTACATTGCAACGTGCCTCACCGAGATCTAAATACACAACGTTTAGTTAGAAATTAAGCTTGCTGAAGAAGATACTTATTGTTACTAACATTACGTAAGCTAATCAAATGACCAGTCTCCCATAAAACCATAACTGCCAAAAAAGCTAGTAGGCTATTAAATATATACTCAAACGCAAAATCAAATGTGCACTCTTTACTTGTTGATTTTCTGTACCACAAAAACATGCCTATATAATTTTGACCTCTTTAAACCCAAACTGGGGTTTACAGGGGTATGCATTATTTTTGTAATTTTTGCACGAAAACACAGATTGTGGGTACTCGTTAGAACCGTCTCGGCGAGGCGGTTCTAACGAGTACCCACAATCTATGTTTTGAGGAGAAATATGAAAAACATATCAGAGTTTTTTTTATCTGTAAACTTTCGGTTTATGGAGGTGAAATTTTCTATATATTTGAATAGACGTGTTTTCGTGTTTGAAAATCCCAGAAAGAAATGTTATCAAGTATGGTATCATTTTTGGCTTATCCAGTTACCTTCTAACCAATTTGATTATGTTATTATTTTGAATGTCTTTAAAATTTACGGCGCGTAAATATGCAACAGAGGTCAAAATAAAAATATAAAAAATACCCAAATAGCCAAAGGGCTGTTTCCTTGCTAGGAGTCACTTTAAAATTATGAAAATGATGTTGATATCTTGAATGACCGTCATTTTGTCCAATAACTTCTAAAATACGCCGCCTCATGGAATTTACGTAACGTTAGATGGCGCGTGTAGGAATATTACCTCAGTCCGCTTGCATTGCGTAGATCGTGTAAATTGTTAACGGCATGCCTTGACCTCGCTCAGCTATTTAAAAGGCTGTTTATGCATTTATTATTATTATTATAATTATTATTATTATTATTATTATTATTATTATTATTATTTTGATCTCTGCTGCACATTGATGCACCGTAAGTTTTACAGAAATTCGAAACAATAAGTAAATCGAATAAGCTAAAGAATGATAATACACATAATAATATTCCATTCTCGGATTGTCAGAAAATCAACAAGTAAAGAGTGCACACTTTCTTTTGCGTTTGAGTATAGATTCTATAAAGTTACATATTCAAGTACTTGATCCTTGGTGATTCAAGATGCTACACTGGGACCGTGATCGAGCTGAGTTGGTGCGTAGGGTAATCTGAGTATTAATGAGCACTTGTTCCAAGAAGTTTTTTTTTTTTTTTTTTTCCATGTTTCTGAAATTTCCCTGTTGTACATTAACCTATTTTAGTGTAGAAACTGCGCATTCTTACAGTTTAAGCTTTTAAACTGAACCGCCATGTTAGAGAACGTACCTTCTAACATGTGCATTCAGCAAACATTCAGATCCATCATGAAAACATACCTATACAATTTTGACCGCGTTTAACCCCATTTTTATATAATAAAACTGGGGTGTACAGGGGTATACATTATTTTTTCCTACTTCTGATCAAAAACATAGATTGTGGGTACTCGTTAGAACCGCCTCTGCAAGGCGGTTCTAACGAATACTCACAGTCTATTTTTTTGAGCAGAAATATGAAAAATATCAGAATTTTTTATCTAAAAACTTTCAGTTTTTGGTGGTGAAATTTTCAATATATTTGAGAAGGCGTGTATTCGTAATGCAGTGCGCATTCGTGCAGTCTGATCAGCTTCTTCACTAGGAGCATTTTGGATAGCAAATGATGCAATGTTTCTTATGCGGACAACGTAGATCTGGTCAGATTGCGGGAATGCGCAGGCTTATTTGAGTCCGAAGGTACGTTTTCTACCCTTGTGGCTCAATAAGAGAAACGTGCATGTTTACAAACAACAACTTATATGGCTAACGCTCAACATTCTCAATATGGGAAAAGCAAAAATCCGTCGGTATAACACTCAGAGTCGTTATTTACGCAAACTAATGATTCTGTAGCCACATTTAAAATAGCATTACGAAAACAAGCCTATTCAAATATACTGAAAATTTTACCACCAAAAAACCTGATATTTTTTTTTTTTTTTTTTTTTTTTTTTTTTATATTTCTGCTCAAAACATAGATTGTGGGTACTCGTTAGAACCGACTCGGAGAGGCGTTTCTAATGAGAACCCACAATCTATGTTTTTGAGCAGAAATAAGAAAAATAATGTATACCCCTGTAAACCCCAGTTTTACTATATAAAAGTGAGGTTTAAGGGAGTCAGCATTATATAGGCATGTTTTCGTGATGAATAGTTTTATTTTTATATACTTTTTTCTGTATTATTATACTAATAAATTATTTCCAAGTTATTGAATAACGTCACTGTTCAATTACGACGTCATCTGCGTTAAACTTAGGCGACGTCATTCAAAATGGCGGTGAATTAGACTATAGTATCATTTTACGAGAGTATGTGAACTTGACCAATCTGCAAATACACTGACCGAGTTACACTCCTGAACAGTCTTTTTTTTTTTTTTTTTTTTTTTTTTTTTAATTTTGCTTTTTCGCAAATGTCAAATACGTGGGATTCTAAAACGCACCTCTTCAAAAATAACTGAATAGATAGATATCTTAATGTATTTTACTGGTGCAAAGAACTCATTTACCAAGACCGTGATGCATTTGGGGATGTCAGACAGTTTTAATGATATTCTTAATTGCCAGGCATATCATATACAGACTGTTAAACTAAGGGCATGTTTCGTTTTCTAATTACATTACCTTTCAAGATATCATGCAAGGATGCCGTATCACAAAATCTATAATAGTAATCCGTTATAGTGCAATTACCGGATAAGACCAGTACAACATCAAGAGCATCGTTTTACCCAAAGGAAAAAAACAGGTCGATTATGTATTAAAATTTTAAGCGCATGAACTTTGTCACTAGAAAATGCCTTCGGGGATTTTGGAATAACTAAGGCCCAGATCAACATAGGTAATAAGAAGGGAAATAAATTACATGTATCCGCACAGTCTGAGCATATCCACATCGATATAGTCGATTTCCAGCTAGCATTCATTATAAATCTACAGCGGGCCGTTATCGGCCCGTCAGCTACCCTGACGGGCCGATAACGGTCCGCTATAGATTTATAATGAATGCTTACTGGGTTGTATCACTGCTTTGCTTTTATTTTCTGCGTAAGGAGCATGAACAGTTTTTCTCTTAGAAAAAAAGTGGCAAAAAAATTCATGCTCAACTGATAATTCAACCAGATGTTTTATGGCTACTGCCCTCAACTCTACTCCACTAATGAGTGTGTTCACAACAGGTGGTATTACCAGATTTACCTGGGGAACTACTTTTCTCTGATAACACTGGTTCCCTGCATTGCAAAATCTTTATTTTTTTAACATAGGAAACCATTTAAAATTCGTAATTTCATTAATTTTTGATGCAGATGTAGATTTTGGTATCGGTTTTGAGCTTCTTCGTTGTGTTTTATATTTAAGATCAGTATTACTTAACTAATTGCATAACAGAGCATCATTTTATTGGCAACTGGGCAGAGTTTTACGGTCTCAGTCATCAGAAACATATGAGAAAGCAATAGGAGAGTTCGTGGGACGGCTAATATACTATAAATAGAACAAGTCTTGCGCATGCGCGGAGCGGTCTTGAAAAAGTAGGACAAGAAAGCAATGGAGAACGAAGAGAATCTACAGACGCCAAAAACGAACATAACCGTTTTGCTGCGATTCAGTCAAACGCGATTTTTTTCTTTACCGAGTTTCTCCGCGAACGTCTTTTTTTTCTCTGGACAATTAATCAGAGAAATTATTGTTAAATTTTTAAGCAAATTTCATAATTTTCCATGCGGTATGAGGCAATACTCAGATAAATTTAAAAGAAACACTACCAGGAATTATCGTACTACAGGAACTGTCACTCAGGTTATCGATATTCCAATTTAGATCGGTTTCGATTAATTCCCTTTGACTGGAGGCCCGTAAGCGTCGTCTTACCTGTGTAGCTGGTGTGTAATCAACCCAGTGTCACACACCTACAGTACTACTACAATTCAGATTAAATCATGTGTGGATGCATTGCTCTTGGACTCAATATACACTGGAATAGGTCCGAGTTAGAATGAATGAATGAATGAATGAATGAATGAATGAATGAATGTCAGCAGATTATTCAGTATGATTTTCAAAAGAATATCAATTGTTTAACCTAAGAATTGATTAATAATGATAATAACAAAATATTAATTAATTGATTAAAATAGATTATTATTACTATTATTATTATTATTATTTCATTATTTCAAATTGAATAAAAAGTGTTGTATTTAGTTATAGATAATTCAATATGATTTTTAAACGAATTTAAATAGTTTAACCTAAGAAAACAAAAGCAATTAATAAATTAAAAAAGTGTTATATTTAATGAATGGTAATTCAGTAAGATTTTAAAATGAAGAACAATAGTGAATCTAAGAGAACAAATGAGTTGATTAATTAAGGTTGTATTTAATTACTGATGATAGTTTGGTACAATTTTTGAAAGAAAAACGATCATTTCACCTGGAGAAAACAAATGGGAAAATTTAATTAAATATAAGTAATTTGAAAAAAAAAAATGAATGAATGAATAAAAAAAATTACTTTATGATAACCATAAACTAAAGAAAGAAAGAAAGAAAGAAGCCTATGGATAATGAATACGGGAGAAAGACCTATGTCATCCACTTCTTAACATCATAGGACAGTCTGCGTACCTCCGTTATTAAGTTATCCTAAGACATTTGTTGTTACAATACGAAAGAAAGAAAGAAAGAAAGAAAGAAAGAAAAAAACATATGGATAATGAGTACTGGGGAAAGGCCTATGTCATCCACTTCTTAACCTCAAAGGGCAGTCTCCATACCTCCGTTATTAAGTTAGGTTATCCTAAGACATTTGTTAGTACAGTAATTAAAGCTACCTACTCTTTAAGGTGATCTAGGTAACATATTTCACATCAGTACTATCACCACAGATTAAAGAAACCTATTAATCAGAATGCAATCAAGTGTGTTTAATCAATGCTCACCAGACACCATGATATGCGGCGTCTGATCTGGGTCTAAAGTTCTTATCTATTTGTCAATATCCCTTTTTTAGCATAAATAAGTAATATCAAATATTACTGTGTTTTAAGAAACCTTCAGGTATGTGCCCTTTGTGGACCAAGACCCCATTGCGCTTTCTGAGCAAGGTTATGCTCTTTGCTTAATGCGTGTTACAGATCTGATTGTTAAGATCAGTATGTGCAGATGCTTATGCTAAACAATCCTACTAGCCATTTTGTGCCTGAGCACAGTAGTAGTATTAGGGTACATACATGATTAGAAAAAAAAAAAAAACCGCAAATTTAGAGGTTTAAATTATTGGTAATTTGATAATTTAGTACTTTGAAACCAGTCTGCAAAGCTCACACAGACCATCAGCTGGACAGAGGTGTACAAACAGGACATTTCTTTCAAGAGAGGTACATAAATAGCTTTGGGCTATTTGTTCACAGCATAAAGACAATTAGCTATTTCATAAACTTAGGACCCATTGGTGGCGCGAATTAGCATAGTAATTATCAGTTAGCACTTTGGGTAAAAGTTTTGCAGACAACATAAATATGGGACAATTTTCTCCAGTTCTCCATTAAAACATATGTTGTAGGTATTAATTTGATGCACCTCGGTGAAGCAAAAACATGTTATGAGTACTCATTTGAAGAACCTTTGTGAGGCTCATCTAATGAGTACCCACAACATATGTTTTTATGGAGAAAAAAATACAATTGTATTATTTACGTCCTTGACTAAGACAATAACCACTTTATCGCATGCTGATTTAGCCCAGAAAGTGATAAACGTTTAGGGATCATATATCACCCCCATCCCAAAAAAGGAAATGGTTTGACATTTCTTGCAAAGCATCTCCATTGCAAACAATTTGCATGAAATGTCAAATCCTATTTTCTGGGGAAAATTCAACAAATATCACCAGTTTTTTGCTGCTGAAGTAGCCCAGAGAGTGGAAAAGGTTAAGGGTTAAAATTTTTACCCCTCCCCCACCCCCACAAAAAAGAAAACAACAAAAAATAAAGTTTGACAGTCCATACAAACTGTCTCTGTTGGAGACAATTCGCATGACATGTCAAAGCCTACTTTCTGGGAAAAATAAGAATATCATCATCACTTTTCCCTTGATGCATGAACATTGTTTAACAATCATTTAAACTTAAGAAAAAAAAATAGACAAACTGTCAAAAAACTTTCATAAAAATTAATGTAGGATATGCTATTTCTAGTTTTATCTTATCATCTCAAGAATTGCAGGACCACGTGACCTGTCTCAGATAAAGGGCTGTTGTGTCAGATTATGAAAAAAGGGAAATTATGTATTATGCAAACACTAAAGATTCAGATCAGTCTGCGCATCTGCATACTCTGATCAGGATTTTAAATCTTAATCAATATATTCTACAGTAATTAATGTTTATTTAGTTACACGGTTAAAGATGGTGCTTTGTTTGCCCATATTCCTTGATCATAGTTATAATGGTCCTTTTCAAATGTTGATGTTCATTTGATATTTTGACCACTTTGTTATTATTGCATGAGGTATAGATTAAGCTATTATTACATTGTCCAGTGGCCTGAGGCTTCTAGTTCCCACGGGATAATAATAATAATGGTAGACAAATGGAACCAGAAAATAAACAACGTGCTGTTATTTAACTTGTATTTATATATGTTTGAACAATTTTTTAATGCTAATATAAATGAAAGTAAAATGTTTTGTTGATCGTTTCAAGAACTTTGAGATGTCTTCAAGTAACATATGAAACAATTATGATTGAATCTTTTTCAAAAAAAAAAAAAAAAAAAAAATAGAAAAAAGAAAAATGGGCCTTATGAATTATGCGATCAATGTAGACCCGATTAGTCTGTGTGTCCGCTGAAATACATTGATCAGTCTATACTGCATGTTGAATACAGCTTGCACAATCTATCAAAGAAAAATGTATGCACATGCTGATCTGGCACTACAATGGTTGCTGCTTTTATTTGGAGAGACTCGTGTAATTTTTGTGTTGGGTAATTAGCAAATATCGATAAAATGTCATTTTCCTTGGATTATGACTGTTACTACTATCCTAGATTTTTAGACAGAGAGGTCTGTGCCAACGGTGTAGACCCAGATCAAATGTCACATTACGCATTGTGTGTTCAGGGTCTACACTATTTTACACTTACCCAACAATGTTTAGACATTGCAGCTGGTTCTGTAATGGCATTGTTAAAAAGATAGGGCAAGTGTTGTAAAGAGTAGAACTTGATCGAATCATCTGGTATCCCAGATTTGTTTTTGAAACAATTGTCTTTAGAGTAATGTTTGAAAAGGTGTGTACTGAACATTTTTTTGAATCTGACTGAGAAAGTGGTTTATAGTATTTAACCTCGGGATTCTGATAAACACACCATAAGAAAAGGCAGTGACCCTGATCAGACATTACATCATAGAGTATCTTAACAAAGGTCTACACTGTTTGCCACTCAGATAGCAGGTATAAGCTGTGTCAATAGGTAGTAATTTAATGTGTCTAATAGGGTTTATACGGTAATTACCAATATTTTACCCCTAAATACACATGTACGATAGTATAAACTGTCCATGTGGCTATTTTACAAATAAAACATTTCGAATATGACCAGCTTAATAATATTTATTCTTCGGAATTGTGATGTACAACATAATAATAATAATAGTAGTAGTAATACCACTACTACTACTACTAATAATAATAATATCATTAGTATCATTATGTTTTAATTTCCTAGATAACCATTTTATGAAACAAAATTTCTGAAAATAATATCAATTATCATTTTGTTTTAATGTATTTTGTTTTAAATATTATATTTTTTTTATTAAATATACATATTTAACACCGCATGTTGAATAGAGCTTGCACATTCTATCAGAGACAAAAATGTATGCACATGCTGATCTGGAATTACAATGGTTGCACGTCATATTTAATGCTGTTTTTATTTGGAGAGACTCTTGTTATTCACAGATTTTGAGAACGTTTGAGAGAGAGAGAGACTCAATCTCATTCATTTAGTCCTTATTTGTGTACAGGAATCTAAAATGAGCAAATCGTGTCAATTAAAGTGCTAGTTTATGCAAAAAGATCAAATATTGGATTTGATTCTGTTTGTGCAATTAAAATTGCGCATAAGCATGTATGTCAATTATGTAAAAAGCGATTTCGTTGTTTTCTTTTGTCAAGATAAGGACATAATTGGCATTCATTAGCAGTAATTGTTATTAAGAAAACATCGCAAGAGTGACCGCGCATTTAGGTATTTTTCTTGTATCCCGACAAAGCATTTTTTTTCATCATTAAACAAAAAAAAAACAAAAAAAAAAAAACAAGTAATTAAGCAGTTTGTAGTTTTCCTATGGTCAAAAGTAATTCTATCAAATTTTCATTAAAGCTTCGATAAATTGCCGAATGAAAACATAATTCGACATAAACAAAAATTAAATAAATAAGTTTATATTATCATAAATATATATCTTTGTTTTCCTTTTTGAAGCTAAATAATCTTTATAATACTATCAATGGATACCAATTCTTTTTTATTGTCCAATTCTTACAACCTCTTTTGCAATTCATGCTAGTATCATGTGTACACAAGACCTGCGTCTGTGTAATCATTACACATTTTCTCTCCGCATTTTTAAAATATAGCTATATTCTGCAACCTGTGGGCCATTTTTAATAAAATAATTTATTCAATATTTTATTACATAACTATAGATATTAAATAGATCTATCGAATGAGAGGTTATAATGAACGGAGAAATTTTAAAAAATATGACTTTTGGGCGATTGAATCAAGGCAATTTTTCATTTTTGTTGTAAAATACAAAGACTTAATAAGGAAAAACCCTTGTAGCATTCATTACAATCTGGGCCATTTTAAAATTTATCTTATTTCAACAAATTTGGTATCAAATTGAAGCAGATACATTTTCCCATCTATTGCGAGGTTATAATAATATCTTGTATTATTGAAAATAAATGATTTTATTAGTTAAATGATGGGCTCCTATATAATTCTATACATTTCCACACTAGTACCTGTCTGAGAACTAGCGACATGCTGTGACGTCACAGAAGGGACCGATTGGTGCGGATTAGTACCTGTAGTACGAGAATTCCTGCATATGTATGTTTGTCATTTCTGATTTTTAAATCAACAAAATTGTATAAAATTGTGAATAAAAGTTGCACTGTGTGTGTGTGTGTGTGTGTGCGCGCGCGCACGCGTGTTCGTGTACATGTGTGTGTGTGTGTGTGTGTGTGTGTGTGTGTGTGTGTGTGTGTGTGTGTGATCAAGATACGACATAATGTAGGCTATATGCATACCGATATAAAAATAATTAAAAGTTGCTGCATTTCTAATAAACAAATGATGTAAATATGGCGAAGACTCAGGGTAACGAGCGGGGTTTTTTATGTTTACTTGGAAAAATCACAAGCTAAGCTGCGTCTTCGCTGCTAGCATATGCCTTTTTGTTAACATTTCAAAAAGTCACGCACAAATCAGGGCTGCGATAAGCAGTACAAAACACCTGCGAACATATTTTCTTTGGGCAGACATCTGTAGATACGGAAATCTAAACACACACACACACACACAAACACACACACACACACACACACACACACACACACACACACACTTTTCAGAATGATGAGGGTTTTGATGGGGCTTATTGATTACTGACTAATGACCTTATTTTTTTTATTATTGACTACTGAGTTTTTGCCTAAAATTTTAGTGACTACTGATTTTTATGACCTAGAATTTAACTATTAAGCCCCCAAAAATCAAAACCCAAAAAACAAAATACGCTGATTTTTGTGAAAGTAGTTTTACCGATTACCGATAAAAAGGCATTTTAATGGTACCACCCAATCCAGACCCTCATTGATTTTCACTCCTGAACGCGCTGCCAGAACGTAAGGAAAAACGGCGTCTGTTCGTAGTATGGTATTTTCATTATGAGTATTATAAGATTTAACTAAGGTTTATAGTCTTCGACACAACAATACAGGCTATATAGTGTATGTACTAATCAACTAATAGTAACATTCATACTTGACTTTAAAACATTATGTCAAGTATGAATCTTAGTATTAGGTGACTGTAACCTATTTTTTGTGTTCTAGTTTCAGATCGGCATTCAGCCCTTTGTTTTATTTCATCACAGTGTTTGTGATTATATGTATACAGTTGACTCTCGCTATCTCGACCTCGCTTATCTCGAATAACCGCTTATTTCGAAGTGAAAATCTGGTCCCTGCCTAAAGATGAAAACCTAACAACAGGTATCAAAATATTGTTGAAAAGAGAGGAGCAATTTCTCCTCTTTTCCATAATATTTTCAATATATCTCGAATTTGAAGTCCAATTACATATACATTTGTTAAATGTTGTTGTTCGATTTATTTTTTCCTCAATTCTGCAATTCTGACATGTCGAGGTACGGATATCTCGAAGTATTTCAGAGTCCCTTGGAATTCGAGATAACGAGAGTCGACTGAGGTTTCAGCTTGGCGTTTCAGCTTGGCGTTTTATCTTAAATGACACTATTTTATTCTGCTAGACCATATCTTATCAAAATCTATTTGTCTTTTCTGTTTCTGTGCTTTGTTCTCAAATATGTACCCTAAAATTAATTTTATCTCCAAAAATTGGTCTGACCTATGCAATTTCTATAGTAAGTGATTTTTTTTAATTTTTGTGTTAAAAAATATTTTTTACTTCTCTTTGCTGAAATTGAATTACTGATGTTTCACAATAATATTGTTAAAATTTCAGAAAAAAAATGAACAAGCAGACTTTGTTGAAACTCTGCCTCCGAGTTACCTACCCTACTAATATCTGCATTGCATAATCTGCATTCATTCTACAATGGGAAAATATGAAAATATTTGATTTTTCAAAAAACATTGACTAGAATAAAGCGTTTTAGCATAGGTAGTTACAATGTATGACAAACGGTTTTGCATTAAATCCTGACAAAAGTTGCAAATTTACTTCTTGTATATAAAGCGACAAGCAAAAAACAACTTTTTGAAAGATGTCGAAAGCACAGTAGATTATGTTTGTAATTTGCAGCTGTATCTGAATTAAGGATAAATTTTTGCACGACTAAAACTGTCAGAGTATCTTCACTTGTATTAGTCTATAATACGCACCACAAGATATGTAAATTTAGAACCCACCTGCAAAAAGCGAAGATTCTTATCAGCCTGAGCAGCAGCCTGGTATTAACTTTTATTGCTCGCTAAAGCCAATATAGGGATCAAACATGGATTTTCATGCATTAATTTTAACCAGGTCCCGTGGGAGGTGTTGAAAACCGAGGCCGAAGGAAGGCCGCGGTTTTCAACACCTCCCAAGGGACCTGGCGAATGTTAATGCATTGAAAAACCGTGTTCGATCGCTATTATTGCATAAAAACTGAAAACAGTAGCTACATTTCGCGTTATTTCTTGCACTATTTTGTTTCGCCTTTTCACCGATGTCTCGTGAACGTAACTTCCACGGACTATGCTCCTTCTAGGGCCGAGCAGTACACATCTCGTAACGGTAGCAAATCTGTGGCCCCGGTACTATCATATTGAAAGTTCCGTAGCCGTGCATTAACAGCGCGTGAATTGCCTTGATAATACATGGCTTTTCGCCGGTTAATGCGCAGCTGTTAATAACGTGCGACACTGCTTTTTATGCAATAATTTGTAACTATCTACAGGCGCGTTCGCCTTTAGTCTATTGGTGGTCAGTGAGGGACCGAAGCGAGGAGCATTCTTAAGTGATATGTCGTTCCCCCCCCCCCCCCACCCCCCAAAAAACTCCATTTGTAATGTAAAATTATTTTACTTAATCGTATGTTGCCAGCTTTTGTATAATTATATTTTCTTGTGCGGATTTTAACCCTTAAAATGCCAAGAAAGCCTGCATCTGAAAATTTCGTCTGTTTATGTCGTCTGCGGAATATTTTTTCAAACTTTTCAAACCTATTTTTGCATACAGGCAAACAGTGTGGACCCTGATCAGACTGCTCCTAGAGAAGCAGTTTGATCTGGGCCCACACTGTTTGCTAAAATGAGTTTTAAAATCACAAGCAGGTGACAAAGCAGACGACAATTGTTGTGATTGGGAGTTTAAGGGTTAAAGGCACTGGATACCCTTTGTTGATTTTTCTCCATGTTTACACGAAAGACATTTTCTTTTATTTCTTGCTAGCTTTATTACATGTTAAGTCCGTCCTGAAAATAGGCTTACACTAAAATGACAATGGTTGCTCCCGATGGAGTAAATTCTTCATACCTTTTCAAAATAGACCGTTTTTTCAGAAGTGGGGACAAAACACCTTTGACAGAGTCGCCTCCGCTGAAAATACATTCAGCCCCCTTAAACTAACATTTTCAGATGAAATGTGAGACGCTATTCTATGCAATGTGTACCAAGCGAATATGAGAAAAGCCTTAATATCCACGCCGTCTGATTAGCATCTTCATTGAGGTCTATGCGGATAGCCAGACTTTAAAGCACCTTCAGGCGAACAACGAACACTTTAATGATCCTGCTCGCGCAGTGTCTCCACTGTCCGCATGAAGAAACGTTGCACCTTTGTTCCATTCAAAATGCGTCCGGTGAAGATTCTGATCAGACTGCGCAGATGCGCAGTCTGATCAGAATCATCGCTGGGCGCACATGTCCTAATTCATGCTTCTAATTCATCACCCTTGGCAATGAAAGTGTCATTTTCAATGACCTGAATCTGTACCTTATATAACTGGATAACGATCCATCAAAACAATTAAAAACAAGATCAGCGTATTCGCGCATAACTGGGAAGCACTTGCGATTTGATAAAACTTGGTCTGAATACAAGGGTATCTTCACTATTGGAAAGATAAGAGGAGTCTTAAAGCGTATTCTGCGAAAATAAAAAATGCTGAAAATGAGCCGTAACATGAGAAAAAAAGGTACCTTCTGTCATGTGCGCCCAACGAAGACTCAAATTAGTCTGTACATCCACTGCAGTCTGATCAGTCTTCCTTGTCAGCATGAAAGAAATTTGCCTCCATGGCTATCTAAATTGCACCCAGTGAAAATTCTGGTCAGACTGCGCGAATGCGCATGATGATCTGAATCTTCGCTGGCCGTATATGTCTGACCATTCGGCGCAAGTTATAGTACCAGTGAATATTCTGGTCAGACTGCGCGAATGCGCATGATGATCTGAATCTTCGCTGGCCGCATATGTCTGACAATTCGGCTCAAATTATAGTAGTAGAATTATTTTTGTACTCGTTCAGAGATCAAAACACGTACATGTATCATGGAATTTATTAACCAATACTTCATATAGTAAATGTGTTCGAAGACTGCATATGTTGGATTTTGCAATACTGAAGTAGATGACGTATGCATGGTTTGGCTGCTTGGCTTCATTTGATAACCAGAAATATCTTTAGAAAAGATATTCAGCGGCATTCAAAGGAGGGCATACATTTAAAGTCCTGTTGTACTGGAAGATCTTTTTATGCACAGTAGATTGGTGTTAGATGTTGATTGATTGGATGAGGTGAAAATTGGTTGCTGATTTGGAGCCTTGGTCTGATGCATGTTTGGCATTAGTCGTATACTTTGTGATGTCTGGAAATTATAGTCCGTTTCAATGAACATAGATAGCAGACTGTATCTCCGTCTTTCCGTGTAATTTTGAGGTGATTGGGTATTTGTAAAAAGTTTGCACTGACATTCTAAGTTATTAACCAATGAGAACACCGTTTACTTGCAGACGTACAGAATTTTACAATGTAAAATTGTTTCTGATTGGTGGATAATTTAGAGGAAACTCAATTCTAGACAGCTGCCGCTGAAAAAATGATTAATAATCAATGGCTACAGTTGCACCAGATTTCAAACAAACTTTCCAAATTATTCTCGATTTTCCAAATGACTTCCGCAAAGAATATTGCCTTGGCTGGGTAATACATTTATTTCGCTTTAGATTCTTCAAATAAAACTAAGCGCAGTAAGAGGGACAAAACGAACGTGAAAACGTTAACTATATTACGAAAGCCGGGTAGGGACATTTCTTATTTCTAACTTCTTACTTCTAATTTCTAACTTCTAACTTCTAACTTCTAATTTCTAACTTCTAACTTCTAATTTTTAACTTCTTACTTCTTACTTCTAACTTCTAACTTCCATGTTCTATGTATGTATGTATGTATGTATGTATGCGTGCGTGCGTGCGTGCGTGCGTGCATGCATGCATGGGTGCGTGCATGTGTGTGTGTATGTGTGTGCGGGTAGGGACATCATTTCTGACAAAACCAAGTACATGCACAGCGAAGACTCAGACAAGCTTGTATATCTGAGTAACTACTCAGATCAGTCTACATTTGCGCTATATGGGTAATGAAAACAATACGTCTTTAAGTTATTAGTGACCTCTCATCAGATTGGACAGACTTATCCGAGTAATTGTTATGCATATATTGTATTATTATTATTATTATTATTATTATTATTATTATTATTATTATTATATTTGGAAATGATATGTCCCGATGGTTGTTGCATTTTTAAAAACATAGTAATTTTTATGGGTCTTGCCATGAGAGAACCTACATATTGCATTTATGACTAACTAAGGCACAGATCATGCTGCACATCCGCGCAGTCTGATCAGTGTCATATTGTTTGGTTTCAATGTATGTATGTATGTATGTATGTATGTATGTATATGTGCACGTGTGTGTGCTTCCGAATGTGTGTGTGTGCGGGTAGGGACATTTCTTATTTCTAACTTCTTACTTCTAACTTCTTACTTCTAACTTCTAAGTTCTAACTTCTTACTTCTAACTTCTAACTTCTTACTTCTAACTTCTAACTTCTAACTTCTTACTTCTAACTTCTTACTTCTAACTTCTAACTTCTAAGTTCCATGTTGTATGTATGTATGTATGAACGTACGTACGTACGTACGTATGTATATATGTATGTATGTATGTATGTATGTATGTTTATATGTATGTATGTATGTAAGTTGTATGTATGTATGTATGTATGTATGTATGTATGCATGTGTGTGTGTATGTATGTCTGTGTGTGTGTGTGACTGTGTGTGTGTGTGTGTGTGTAGTGTGTGTGCTTGTGTGTGAGTGTGTGTGTGTGAGAGAGAGAGAGAGACACAGAGAGAGAGAAAGAGAGTCCGATAGGGACATCATTCCTGACAAAACAAAGTACATGCACAGCGAAGACTCAGACAAGCTTGTATATCTGAGTAGTCTGATCAGTCTACATTTGCGCTATATGGGTAATGAACACAATACCTCTTTAAGATATTAGTGACCTCTCATCAGATTGGACAGACTTATCCGAGTAATTGCTATACATATATTGTTTTATTATTATTATTATTATTATTATTATTATTATTATTATTATTATATTTGGAAATGCTATCCCCCGGTGGTTGTTGCAATTTAAAAAAAAACATAGTAATTTTTATGGGCCTTGCCGTGAGAGAACCTACAAATTGCATATTTGAATAACTAAGGCACAGATCATGCTGCGCATCCGCGCAGTCTGATCAGTGTCAATTGTTTGGTATGTATGTATGTATGTATGTATGTGCATGTGTGCGTGTGTGTGTGCATGCGTATGTGTGTATGAGGGTAGGGACATTTCTTATTTCTAACTTCTAACTTCTAACTTCTAATTTCTAACTTCTAACTTCTAACTTCTTACTTCTAACTTCTAACTTCCATGTTCTACGTATGTATGTTTGTATGTATGTATGTATGTATGTATGTATGTATGTATGTATGCGTGCGTGCGTGCGTGCGTGCATGCATGCATGCGTGCGTGCATGTGTGTGTATCTGTGTGCGGGTAGGGACATTATTTCTGACAAAACCAAGTACATGCACAGCGAAGACTCAGACAAGCTTGTATATCTGAGTAACTACTCAGATCAGTCTACATTTGCGCTATATGGGTAATGAAAACAATACGTCTTTAAGTTATTAGTGACCTCTCATCAGATTGGACAGACTTACCCGAGTAATTGCTATGCATATATTGTATTATTATTATTATTATTATTATCACTATTATTATTATTATTATATTTGGAAATGATATGTCCCGATGGTTGTTGCATTTTTAAAAACATAGTAATTTTTATGGGCCTTGCCGTGAGAGAACCTACATATTGCATTTATGACTAACTAAGGCACAGATCATGCTGCACATCCGCGCAGTCTGATCAGTGTCATATTGTTTGGTTTCTATGTATGTATGTATGAATGTATGTATGCATATGTGCACGTGTGTGTGCTTGCGAATGTGTGTGTGCGGGTAGGGACATTTCTTATTTCTAACTTCTAACTTCTAACTTCTTACTCCTAACTTCTAACTTCTTACTTCTAACTTCTAACTTCTAACTTCTTACTTCTAACTTCTAACTTCTAAGTTCCATGTTGTATGTATGTATATATGAACGTACGTACGTACGTACGTATGTATGTATGTATGTATGTAAGTTTGTATTTATGTATGTATGTATGTATGTATGTATGTATGTATGTGTGTGTGTGTGTGTGTGTGTGACTGTGTGTGTGTGTGTGTGTGTGTAGTGTGTGTGTGTCTGTGTGTGTGTATGTGTGTGTGAGAGAGAGAGAGAGAGAGAGTGTGGTAGGGACATCATTTCTGACAAAACAAAGTACATGCACAGCGAAGACTCAGACAAGCTTGTATATCTAAGTAGTCTGATCAGTCTACATTTGCGCTATATGGGTAATGAACACAATACCTCTTTAAGATATTAGTGACCTCTCATCAGATTGGACAGACTTATCCGAGTAATTGCTATACATATATTGTTTTATTATTATTATTATTATTATTATTATTATATTTGGAAATGCTATCCCCCGGTGGTTGTTGCAATTTAAAAAAAAACATAGTAATTTTTATGGGCCTTGCCGTGAGAGAACCTATAAATTGCATATTTGAATAACTAAGGCACAGATCATGCTGCGCATCCGCGCAGCGTGATCAGTGTCAATTGTTTGGTATGTATGTATGTATGTATGTGCATGTGTGCGTGTGTGTGTGTGCATGCGTATGTGTGTATGAGGGTAGGGACATTTCTTATTTCTAACTTCTAACTTCTAACTTCTAATTTCTAACTTCTAACTTCTAACTTCTTACTTCTAACTTCTAACTTCCATGTTCTACGTATGTATGTTTGTATGTATGTATGTATGTATGTAGGTAGGTATGTATGTATGTATGCGTGCGTGCGTGCATGCATGCAAGCATGCATGCGTGCGTGCATGTGTGTGTATGTGTATGCGGGTAGGGACATCATTTCTGACAAAACCAAGTACATGCACAGCGAAGACTCAGACAAGCTTGTATATCTGAGTAACTACTCAGATCAGTCTACATTTGCGCTATATGGGTAATGAAAACAATACGTCTTTAAGTTATTAGTGACCTCTCATCAGATTGGACAGACTTATCCGAGTAATTGCTATGCATATATT